>JAMQGT020011863.1:0-127500 GCA_024447675.2 Pterophyllum scalare
CAGGAACAAGCTTAAGATAGACTGTTAACCTTATAGTGGAAGCTATTCCTTATTTTCTGTCAAATATACAGTACTGTGCAAAAGTGTCAAGCCACCCCTCATTTCTTCATATTTTGCTAGAAAAATGGGGAAATTTACGGATGTGCAAACATAAATTATAGTATTTAAGGTAAAAACTGAGCTTGTAACTCTCTCTTAGGAAAACTTTCTTGTAATTTCTTTTCACAATTTCCCGAAATAGTTTCCGGTCTTCTTTAAGGACATTCAGAGCTCTTCTTTGGATGCTGGCTGCCTTTTGTTTCATTCTCTGTCAAGATGATTCCACACTGCTTCAGTAATGTTGAGATCTGGGCTCTGGGAAGCCCAATCCATGAGTGAATGTTCCACTGGATGTTTTTCTATCCAGGTATGCTTTTTCTGCATTGACAGTGTGTTTGGGATCATTGTCATGCTGAAAAATGAAGCCACTGCCAATCAGATGCTTTCCAGATGATATTGCTTGGTGGCTCAAAATCTGACTGTGTTCTTCCTGCGTTCGTAATTCCATCAATTTTGACAAGATCCCCAACACCGCTGGAGGGAATGCAGCCCCAAACCACAACAGAGCCTCCATTGTGTTTTACAGACATATTAGACACTCTTGTACGTCTCTCCTGACCTCCTCTGAAAATGGTCAGGTATGTATCGGTGATGATTTGAATGAATTTTCAAATTTGGATTCATCACGCCATAAGATCTGCTACCACTTATTTTCAGTCCAGTTCTTGTGTAATTTGGCATACTTCAGCATTTTCCTCGTTTTCCTTCCTTAAGAATGGCTTCTTGACAGCTACCCTTCCATTTCTGATGAGGCTTCAGCAAACACTAGATGGATCAGCTGAAGGGCCAAATGCATCTCCCTTGTCGTGTCCTTTGCTGGGATTTTTTTTCCCCCAGACATGACTTTCAGATATGGGTCATCTGCTGTATATCTTTTGTTTTTTAGCCTACCTTTGAAAGACCTGCAGAAATCCAGGCTAATCATTGCTCAAGATCACTTTGAGAAAGAAATGAGGGGTGGCTAATGAGTTTTGCACAGTACTGTGTACTGTTGCAATAATGGATTCTCATATTAAATATAGCCAAAAAAGTTAAATAATGAGGTCCACTGATGTACAGGTACAACTATGTATGGAGTCATAAATATGGGATATGCCCAATATAATTATCTCAAACACACAGAAGCCCCAACCACTTTTTTTTTTTTGCAAACCTTCTGTTTGCAAGTGGCGGCCAGTCAAAAGAAAGTTAGCTTAAAGAGAATGTAACTTAAACAGCTTGTTTCAGAGAGTACATGAACTAAAGGGCTGTACCAAGGGCCAATATAAGATAAATAAAGAATAATAATTATTTAAAAGTGTAAATTATGAAAAGACTAAAAACACTGAGCTGAAAATTAGCATAATAGTTCAACTTTAAATAAATGAGCTCTATTATCTAGGGGACTATAAATCAGCATAAAAAAATGAACATTAATACGGACATAAACCGGAGAGCAGAAGCTCCAATTACAAGCTTTTGTTGAATTTAGGCTTCTTAGAGTTAGAGCTTAAAGGTAAAGTACACCCTGACCTCTTGCTCACTGTCTAAGGCAGGTAACATTGCAGAGATATTGTTACCTGCCTTTAATGCACACCATGGTGTGTTTTGTAAGATATCGACTCAGGGAGGGGCAGAGAGAGGACAAGAGAAAAGAGGAGAAATGAGACACCACAAATGACAAACCAAAACACAAACTAGGGGGGAGGGTAAAGAAAAGCGAGTGACATGCAGTAGTGACATATAAATGCATGGGAAGTGAAAAAGTAGATAATAGAGAAGAAATGCTCAGGGCATCATGAGATGCCCCCCAGCAGTTTTAGCCTATAGCAGAATAACTAAGGAATGGTCGGGGTCACCTGTCTAGAGATAACTATTAGCTTTTAAAAAATAATAATGGTAATAAATAGATAAATAAATAATCCTAAAAGTAGAGAAGTTGTCTGTCTGCTGAATCCAAACAGCGAGCTGCCACCCATTCTAGTTTTGGAGACTCTTATAGCCACAAGTAAGCCAGCATGCTGAGAGGAAAGTGCCCTATTGAGATAATATGATACAATAATATGATACTTTAAGATACAAAGTATCTAGATCTTGTACATGAGGAGAAGGAGCCAATGAAGAGCAGCTAATATATGTGAAATATGTGATCTGAAAAAAAATACCTGCATCTCCACGTCATCAGTGTTAGCCATCCACTGAATGATGCTGGAGAAAACCGGCCCTGTGACTGAAGCTTTACAAGGTGCTGGCTCAAAGAACATTTAAACCTGGAGCCAATTATTATTCTGGACACTTGGGGCAGTGAAAGTGTTTCATAAATGACACATCATTAGAATTGAAATCAATTTTATGCTTTCCTCCATTGTTATCAGGCTTGGTTTTTTCCTGTTTCTGTGGTGGTCTTGGGCCACTAGCTCAGCACGGTCAGCACGATCCCATTTCTGCAAACAAGCACTTTGAGTTGTGCAGTGTTTCGAACAACAATAAAGCTACACACGGGAACCTTATCAATCCCACAAATGCTACAAAGTTGTGGGGGTCTTTGACCTCATTCTACGCTCATTAAAAAGGCATTAGCAGCTCTGTGCTACAATAGCCATTACTAGTATAACACAGCTGGATTTCTGATAGAAGCCTGCTGCTGGCTGAGCTGCTCTGTGCTCCTATAGGCTTAAATATGGAAAAAGAATTTGTGGAGTTAAAAAAGATCATGACTTTAGTTATTCTGCATTTATTTTAGATCATGAAAATGCATTAGGACGGAGCAACATGCAAAGGGCTTTATTGATTATCAGATTCAGAGCGTTCCAGGGTCTCTACCATCTGACAAAAAGTTAGATGAGATGCCTCGACTAAATCCCGCTGTGCATAAATCAGGGTAGAAGCCTGTCATTGTCACGATCATCTGTTTGTTATGTTGCTCTAGATGTTTTGTCTAGTCTCAGGAATAGAAACACTGGTGAGTGTTTTACCATGCCAGGCTGGTAGGACTCAAACATCACTGCCTTCATTTATTTATGTGCTCCAATTTTTGTGTCTCCTTTGACCAATACATAAAACAGCAGAGCAGCGGTTGAAGGCAGCTGGCCTACACATCACCACCGAGGACCGCATGAGCTCTAACATCACCCTCCTTGTGGTGCAAGGATGCAGGAGTGGAAAGCACTCAGTTATCATATGTGGCCACAAGGAGGTCTGGCAAAAGTCTTAGTGATGAAGTGGATGTGAATAAGTAGGGGAAGGCCTCGCGTACAAAGCAGCCTAGCGGGTCACCACACGGACCAGCCAGTGGCAGTGGGTTGTAAAGAGAGACAGCTGTGAGCAAAAAGGAAAACAGGAATGCACCTTTTTCTCTATTGCACACTCACACGGACACACGCAAATCCAAACACACTCACACAGGCCCATGGGGAACAACCATCATCCACTTACTCGAGAAAGCTGGTGATGTAGTCTTTGCTGCAGGCAGACCAGGAGAAAGGGTTGGTGTTGGCGGTTATATGAGCGGCCATCAGTTTGGCTGTCTCGTGACCTTTGGTACCACAGGAATTCCCAATCCCGTCGTGGTTCATCCCAAAACTGAAACAGAAAAAAGAGGAATTAATGCAGCTGGGTGTAATGACCATCTGGTCTAAAAGTGGTAGTTAATTGCACAGTTTAGATGGGCTATCACTGGACAGTTAAGGCTGCTGGCTTGTGGATGTCAGCCTCGGTGGCTGTAAAGATTCAGAGCTCATTGGCTCTGAAACAGCTGTGCAGAGGGGTCAAGGGTCAAACCCTGTCTGGGGCTCTGCAGGAAAGAAGAAGTTCTAATCACCACTCAGATGCCTGTCTGTCAATCACCGCCTGCAGGTCTGAGCAAGCGAGGGAGGGAAAGTCGCCACAGACCGGAGCGAGGAATCAGGGAACCTTCAGATCACTAGAATGAGCAGCTCCCAACTTTTAGCTCTCTTGTGAAAGCTCCTCAATAATTTATTTCACACTGAATTCATGTTGGAAATAAATCGTTGCAACAATTCATTTTCAAAATACTTTATCTGTCTGGATATCATTTGACAGAGACGTTCCCATTACAGCAGGATATCAAAGCTTACTTTTCCTCACAGTCCAGGAGCACAAATCAGGTCTAATGTATATAACAAACCCAACCACATCGCACAGTCTGAACCTGTTTTTCTAAGGCCGGCGTTTATGACATTTTACCCTACTCTGGAAATAAATCAGGCCGGTCGAAACCCCACTGTACTGTGTTTTTTTTATACATCCTCTAGAAGCAGAGACTATTTTTACAACTGCCCCACAACAGAAGCAGACACGAGACATAATAAAGGAAATCGCCATCTTGCTTAACTCTCTCGAGAGGAATACACAGACTAATACATCATCATTATTTTGCTTTATATTCAGGAAGAAAGAGGCCGAGGTATGTGGACACTGACATTTGCATGAGGAAATATGTGCAGATACAGTCTGCAAGGGGAAAAAAAGACTATATGCAAGTCTGGCAAAGCCAGGCAGTAAGTAATGTTTGCTTAAGAACGGGTCGTGAAAGTGATAAAAGGTTTGAAGACGATCTAAAATAAAAAGAGGGCATTCGCCAACACCTAAAATTGCCATAAAAGGTGCTCTGTTTGTGGAAAGTAGAATTCCCTAAAATGTAAAAAGAAGAACTTTAAGTCCTGCTGTCAGAAATCTGCTGATATTAGCCGTGTCCATACTCATATTGAAGGTAGAAAATATTGATACAGCTGCTGCTGATGGTGTCATCAGAGCAGTTTGATGCAAATTTCTATGCTATAAATTCTCTTTTCAAAAGCGACTTTAAAAACCTTAGTTGGCTTAGATCGTGAGGTGGTCAAAAGGATGTATGAATAAATGCTGGAAGGTCTGTGTGTGAGTGCCATTACAACAAAAAGTAAAACTCTAACATTTGCAAGCCATGATTGTATGACAGATCCGCACCGCTTTAAACTTTGCTCCTGAATGAGACTAATTCTGTTAAATAATTTAAATGTGTGGCTTCAAAACCCAAGCTGGTTCAGGCCCTCTGACTTGGTCCCCACCCCCTCTGCAATATGCATCAGGGAGTAATGTCAAGTTTTATATTTTATATTAGGATCCTAAAAACTCTTAAAACTCACTTGTGGCCAATCTCGTGCGCAATGGTGAAAGCAGAACCGAGGCCGATGCTCTTCATTGATGCTGCAGCTCCTCTCCGGCTCGCACATTCCAGCCACTGAGGCCAGGCCTAGACATACACACATAAACACACATGCCAGAGAAACATACAAACACAGGGTCAAGGCAAAGCATTCTTAGGACTCGTGGTCATAAAACTGGGATTCCATACATAAGCGCCTGCTTACAGCAGTGCTGAGAGACTCTGCAAGTTAGGGCTATAGATTCACTGGGAGGAATCAAGTTTAGCATTCTCTCCTAAATGTCTATTGTTTTCTTTCATTTAAACATGGGGATCGCTGGAATTCATGTAACATTGGCCTCCAGCACGTGGCAAAGAAGTGTATGTAAGAACCACTTCACCATCACCGTGCCCCACAAGAAACCTGACAGAAAAGATAGTTGATTTCCTCTTTCCGAAAGCTGGAGCTGGAGAAGGAGGCAGAGAGAAAAGAGAAGGGGGAGAGGAGAGGGTGTTTCAAGTTAAAACCGCTCCACAATCCAGGTGTCGCAGGTTCTTTTTCCCCTAAAGCCTGACAGGTCAGATAGGGAGACTGCTGGCAATCCTTCACAGATTACATCTACAGGTGATTGGAGAGTGGATCATATGACACGGCAACGCAGGTGTGTGTGTGTGTGTCTGTGTGTCTGTGTGTGTGCGTGCTGTAATGGGTAAAGGGTTAGTTCATCCAGTTTACAAAAAACAGACTTTCTCGCTCGTTTCTTGTAGGATTGAGCCATTGAGGGGTTTTTTCCAGGTTTTGACAAATAAAATAAATTAAAGCAAATTCTGTCACTCTGGAAAATCTCAGCCATTTCTGTTAAGTTTCTCTTGACATTTTAAATAAATCTCCAGAAAATCTGGACAAAGAAAAAGAAGAACATGTGGTTGAAAGCATTCTCCAATCAGATGTTTTTAAACTAAGATGACAAAAGTAAAAGTGCACCAGTTAAAGATGGTGATAGAAATATGATATTCACGTTTGTTTACTCTGTTCATATGAAAATCGTTAAGGCCTCCTCATTAGTTTGCTAAAGCTCAGGTATTTTCATTGCAATTTGCAAAATTTTCTTTACTGTCACAACATTTCCACCTCAGCCACTTTAAGAAGTGTCCCTTTTTAAATGACAGTAAAGCACTGGCAGTAAGATTCACCTTTAGGACGGTGTAATTTAACAGTGTAAAATACAGAAAAGATACATGAAAATCACACCATACTGATGAAGAGCAGCATTTGTTTCAGTAGTGCAATACATACACTATATTCAAGTCCCACAGTGTGTAAGCTGTTATATTATTTTCTATTATTTTACAGTGTACCTACTGTAATCTAAAACAACACTCTCACTCTTATAATATTTAATGTTCCTACTGTAATCGCCATGAAAATTTTAAACATCTTTTCATATCCTCATCCATGTACCCTGAAATCAGTTTCTTGTCTTTCTTGTACTATAGCCCGATATATCTGCTTCCTAAATGCTTCTCCTTATTCACCACATGGTTATGCAAACGCTACTGTATTTAACACCCTGAAGATGAACAGTGGCTGTACATGATTCATCACGACCAAGCAGCAACCTCCAGGGCTGGAAAGTGAGCCTGGCGTGCAAGTGCCAAAAACTGCAGTTCCTCTAGTGGCCACTTGAGGCTGGCTCCAAAAGCAAGTCAGTCCCTGTAGACTCCCATGTTCCAACGTCCACTTTATAACACTAAACAAAGCATTGTTTACGGCCTGATATAAAACCAGCTTTAGCTTTATGGATAGTTCAGCCTTCATAGCATGTCCATGGTTTTTTTATATATATATATATATATATATATATATATATATATATATATATATATATATATATATATATATATATATATATATATATATATATATATATAATCCACCTGAATAGCACTTTTGCTGGGACTGTAGCCATCGGTGTCTTCTATGCCTCACCTCTGCTAATTATCTTTCTGTCATGTTTGTCCTGTTGGTATATTTTGGATCATTTTAGGTAATAATCTGTCTTGTCCAAGAATTTTGTGCCTGAGCTTTGATGAGTGAAAGTCTATTATGTAATGTAACAGTAATTAACAGATGCTCTGCGTGTGTGCCTTACAGTTGATGAATTCAGCTTGCAAGCATTAGCTCACAATTTTGCAGTCCACCTCTTAATATGGTAATTTCTGGCTTCAAAAATAACATGTTGGTGGTCAAAACACCAGCACTGAGGCTTCAAAAAGCCCGAAATCAATGGGTGACATCACAGCAACTATGTCCATCTTTTATTTAGTCAGCAGTCCAGGTCATGGTGGTCTATTGCTAGTTAAACCTTAACATTACACTCAGCCACACACAAACTGGAAACCACATCACACATCCACAATAATTAAAGTCTAAATGCAAAATAGCTAAAATAAACATCACAGCACTACATAATTAATGATTTGAACCTAAGCATGTACATTCCTATGAGTCTTTGAACTCGCCACCATGTAAATAACCCAGGCTACCGCCACCTTGGGTTGCTACAACTGCAATTACAATTCACATTGCTACTCTTTCTTTTTTAAGTTCTTTATTTTGACTACATGCTGAATGAGATAATAGGACCTGCATGATTTCACTCAGATAAGTTATGGGCGTACTAAAGCATTACAGTGAGGCTCAAATTGGACTCAACTAAAAATGAGAAAATAAGGTATTACACAGTAAGTTTGAGCAGCACCATCTTATTGTCAATATTTTTTCCTGAAAGGCATCAGCACTTAAAATACTTAACTATATTTACAACAAAATGGTACACTACTGCTTATAATTTCCTATATTCTTTTTAGCAATTGATATAGTAAAGAATCAAAACCTCTTGCAATATTTGTAGAGGGTTTTTTTGGACTTTCATTCAAGAATTTTTCAAGCACTTAACATGTACATAAATCATGTAGATAGGAACACAATTACTGTCAACAGCTTTCAATTTCCTTTCTCTTGAGAATAAGCAGTTACCTCTAAATTTGGGCAAATCAAACCAAGACTGAATGGCTGAATGGCTGCATGCGATGAGCGTGAGTGCGAAAATATTTCTTTTTGCATGCACAAGCACAGTTTTCCATCTTACAGGCCACATTTTTGCAAAATGCGACAACAATAAACTTTACACACATTTTCCTGTAACGTATGCATGAACTCGTTCCCTGCCTGCTAAAAGTGGCATGGCCTTTGTATCCTCTTTACTAAGAGGCTAAACAAGAATAGACTCGCAAATCAGGAGGCCACTGAAACCATTGCTGCAGGGGAAGAGGGAGCCTGAAGGTGAAGAGAGAAGAAGGAGAGGGAGGGAAGAAGGGTGTACGTGTGTGTGTGTGGGGGGGGGGCAAACATGGACTGTGAGCTGTTTTCTTAACTCCAGGGTGGACTGTGCATTATCTCCACGCCCGTGATTACTCTGCGACCCTAAATGCCAGCGGTCTGACCCAGGAGCATGATCCCTAGGAGGAAAGGGAGGAGGAGCAGAGAGGAAGGTGGGGGTGAGACAACGAGGAAACCAAGCAGATGCCAGGGCAATTAAAATGACCGGGGAATGTGACGAATGCGGTCAATCTGTCAAACCACCCCTGAAGTCACAATATTACCTCGAAGATATACTGTGGTGCCTGCAGGGCCTTTGCAAAGATAAGGTGGGGAGAGAAGGGCTGGGTGGGTAGGAAGGTTTGAGGTGGAGCTGAAGGACTTGAGACAGAGAAAGGGAGGGGGGGGTGATCTGCCATCACACGCTGGCCTTTTTCCACCCCCAATAACATCAGAGTGTGAGCATATCACCCACTCTATCTCCCCCTGCATACTCGAACACCCCCTATAATTGTCCTTTTCCACTTCCATTTTCCTTTCAACCCCTCCTTTTCTTCTTCTCCATCTCCCCCATCTGCCACTAATCTCGTCTCTTCTTCATCCCTCATTTCTCCCCCCCTTTTTAAGTCTTCTCCCTCCTTAGCTTTCCTACACATACCTCTTCCTTTCTCTCTCTCAACCCCCAGTGGAAGTGTAAACACCTTAGACAAACTGAGGTTAGAGGCAGAGGACAGAGACAGAGGAGGTTTATAAACTGGAGGTGACCACAGCTGTCCAGGTTCAGGGCTCCTGGCCTCAGCAAACAGAGGGGAAGCCACTGAGGAGCTATAATAACACAAATGAAAATGTCCTTCTCATTATGTCTCACAGGAGCCTTCTGGTGTTCTTCTACAGAGGACTGCAAAGGTTGCTAAATAAGGTTTGTCTGAGGACACGTTGAATGCGAAAATAAATACCGCTCCAGAAAGTGGGAAAGGATGAACTCCAAAGCCAGACATTTAGTGTAGCATTAGATAAGATTACCAGGGACATCTACATTAATATACATGCTCATTAACATTACACAACTTTTGTCACTCACCTAAGGTGCCACAAGGTTTGTTCTTGTAGGTGCAGATGTCATACCTGAGGGCAGGCAGAAGACAAAGAAGGTCAGAACACTCAAACTGTGTTTAATCACAGTCTGGGTGGATATAATGTCACATTTGGGCATAACAATAGCATATACTAGCTTTGGCTAAAGAAAATACCTGATTGACTCTTCCATCTTTATCATGAGTTTTCTGCAAAAATGTAATGGCTCAGTCTCACTACAGTAAAAACAGGACAGCAACTGATTGCACTGAATTTTTTTCACATTCGGCGATTGATTGCAGGTAGTTACAACAACCAAGTGGTCATCAATACGTCGAGCGTGTAACGCCCTCAACCTCTGGGTGACCATTTTCAATTGTAAGGCAATTGCACAGGTCACTTGGTGCAAGGGAACCTTTCTCCAAATAATCTGACCTGGACTGACTGCAACTACTCTCATACAGATAGGTAAATGTCTGCAAATAATTGCTGTCTAATGGTTAAATGCAGACATACTGCCGATACTTTTCAATCAATCTGAGTCAATCTGCCCCGATGAGCACAACTCGTTTATAGCATGTCTCTTTGTAAAAGGGGACTTGATACCTGCTTTTCAGCTGGTTATATTCTGGTTAAATTCCGATATAAAAGCAAGGCTGTCAACCATACAACCGCCAACTTGACCCCATTGAGCAGTGAGCTGGTCCCCCCGCTCACTGTGCACGGTCACAATCACTTTGACTGTGCTTTTGTTTCCAACCATTCTTTTTCCTAGTGTGGCTGGAGCATAACGCACAGTGCTGAGACACAAATAAATAAGGTTTGCTGTCTCTGCAGTGTTAACATCTCGTACAGTTAATACAATAGAGCAAAAGACAAAAAAAAAGATCAGAACACTCAGACCCACAGTCCCTGAGGACCACACTGTACATTTCAAGTAATGATCCAATCATACCTAAAGCTTTTAGTCTATTAAAACCAAGGGCGCAGCAAATTTAATTTACCCTACCACCACCAGCTCCGCCATCACCTACCACCCCCACCTCTATTTCTCGGAACCTATCTCTCCTCCCTCTCTCTCTGTTCCCTTTCAAGTGAGGTCTAATCATGACCTCATTACGGACTTTTCTAATCTGTTTTTGGTTTATTTCCCCAATTTTCCCATTGTTTTTAATAATACCCATTTCAAAACAAAAACTGATAACGCCATTCTTATTTTATGATGACAGGAACAGTCAATCATTTCAATCTGCCACCGGAGATCCACAACGATCCATGTTACCAAAGATCTGCAGGGAAAATGTTACAGGAAGAAAGGAAGTTTAAGGTCCGTCCACACTGGCTTTACTATTTAGACTTTTCTTTTATACTGTCTATGTTATGCACCTATACCCGCAGTTTATGACCGCATCAACTTAGTAATCAGTCCTCTCATTCAAATACAGTCACGGCAAAAAAAACAAACAACATAAGTCATGATGCCAAACTATTGGCTTCAAAACAGTGGTCCACAAACCAGTGAGTGATGTCACCACGGTGATGTCCTTTTTTATAAAACTTAATTATTTTTTCAAACATTTCCTATCAAAAGATCACAAACAGATAGCAAGTGTATGAATATTTACATTGCTTGTCTAGCAGTGCAACAAAGTCTGTTTTAGAAAGTGAGAGGTGGACACTTTTGAGTTATTTTTACACATGCACTGCAGCCTTGAACATTTCAAGATGCTAAACCATGGAAGCATGTGTAATGATGATATTTAACCTGCTAGGTTGCTAACACAGAGCCCATGTGACATCTGGTTGCTCCAGTGGTATAATATCACAGGTAAATTCCCGGTGAATGCACAGCAAGCCAGTGGGCGTCATGTGTGTCGCCCAGTGGAACCTTCTGTAGGCAGCATCCTCGCCTAAACCAAATGGAGTATTTTCAGTAGTGACAGGACAGACTATCTCTTGCTGTGCGCTACATGAGAGACAGAGAGATCAGTACAACATCCTGATCACCAGCACAAATGATGTAGATCCTGGATTTAGTACTCAAGTCACGCTTACTGCATGATGCAGTTTGTCATAAACAAACTCTGACAGATGATAGACATGTAGCTATAACAACTTTAATGGGCTTTGATATGTTAGAGCACTGGGTCTGTCAGGTTCTTTTAGAGCTCCTATGCAACCCAAGTATCCAAGAGTTGATTCATGCACCTTCCACGAGTTGTTTGGTCTCTAACAACAATAACATTTCTCATCACTGCGCTAAAAAAGGAAAGCCAGAAAGGTAAACTCCATGACCACTGCAGGCAGACTCTACTAAACAGCCTTTGCTGTTGGTGCAAAGCGAAGCTAAAACCAATAATAAAACCAGCAGCCAAAGCAGCTGCAGAATGTCAGTTGGCAGACAACAAGCAAGCAAGCAGTAATGATAAAAAGGCTGTTTTATGCAAACTCCAGAGAATCAAAAATTTTGGCTTTAGCCCATGTCAATCACAGAATCCCATCCTCTCTCCAGATAGAAGCAGTTGGAGGAACACATCAGTTTCCAGGTTAAGTAGCCAAAACAGTTCTGGCAGCAATAAAGTCTATTCCAGGTAATGACAGAGTTTTGCTGTTTTATGACATAAATTGCAGGGTGACAGGTACACTGCGTCTGTAAGAGCACGTTTTACTTTCAGAACTATGGTTTTTATTTCCATGAGCTGTTACAGGTAAAGTGTGTACATAAGACCTAAACTTCTGGATGCTCCAGTGATGTAGTTTTTGGCAACTGCTGAAGGCACGCCACAGAAAATAACCTGTAAGCTATTTTTTCAAGATGAGAAAATTATAAATAAAGTAACAACTGGAAAAAAAAAAGACACTTTAGAGTATGTCTGTACAGGTTCTCAGTCATCCAGGTCATAGTAAGTCTAAGACTTTGAGAAAAAGGCATCTGGACATCTTTAAGTTTTAAGAAATGAAGAACCTTCTTGGATGAAACTCTTTAAACTCTTCGGAGTATATAGTTCCACACTGGATTATTATGATTGTGTGTGAGCAACGTGTTGTCCATTGCTGTAGCTGTTAGCCAACTCTTACCGAGTGATTAGGACAGCATTGTCGTGATGAGCCATCCCATTTTCTGGAATACTGTTTCCATCACTGTGATGAGACAGGATGGACTTCTGCCACTTACAGAAACTGTCCAGAGACTTGTCAGCATGGTGATTAATTTCCAGATTTGGCTGCAAAAGACACACATGCAAAACAAAGTGATGCAACACTATTTCCATCAGCACAGAAAAATTTTGTTCTATGTGACGTTTTGTAGCTTTTTTGTAATTACCCTTAGCAAATTGTAACTAAAGTTTTTACCACTAGTGGGCAGTATTGTATCAGTGGGCGTGATATTTCATTTTAGCCCCACCTCCATTACCTCAGGAGGCTTTGCTTTTTTTTTTCTTTCTTTTTTTTTCTTTTGGCAATTAAAAATGGCACCCATGGCCACTCACTGCACCTCTTGTGGTACAAACTGGTATTACATGAAAGTACAGCCTGGCCCTGCTTTTAACTTCAATCGACATTTCTTCAACACAAAACATAGATGTTAAGTCGTAGCACCATTCTTCAAGCTCCACTGATAGCTTTAGGTCATTTTGGAAGGTTAATCAGAGGATAATCCTCCTTTCCGAAACAAAGAATCACCACAATTTATGAAATGGATGTAACTGAGTATGACCAAAATGAGTTACTGAGCTTATAAATTTATCAGGAAAGTGTTTACCAAGGTCAAGTCCAAGGGCAGTTTTCCCTCAGACTTTTATAGGACCGGAAGTCTTTTTGCAACTGTAGTTATCGCCCCCTTATGGCCATTTAAAAGAATGCAGGTTTAAGGCACTTTGGCATTTGTTTCACTTTTCAGACCCAGAAACTACATTCATATTTTATACTGTCTATGGTCATGTCATACTGTATGTTGTATTGTACTGTATCAATGACTACCATGTTCTAACATTTTGTATCATATTCTAATACAAAGTTATTTTGCATCACATCATATCATACCGTGTTTGTATCTTATTGTTTACCATTATAGTTTGGTGATGAGGTGTGTGGTATGGTCTGAGATATTTCATGTTTTGTATTTTATTGTGTCATATCATTTTGCATTGTACTGTATTGTATTTGATTTTGTGATTTTGTCACAGTATATCATGATCAGTCTATTCCATTGCATCATTTTGTATCATCATAATATATCATATATTGGATTGTCTGTCATAGATTATTCCATTTTATCAAGTCAAGCTCTCTTATTGTATTGAACACACTGATTTGTAATGTAAACTAATGTAATGTAACATAACACAACTTGCGTAGATTATTTGCTTTAACATTACATTTCTAGACCAAAAGGGAACAAAAAAATGTGGCATAGGGATCTACTAGTAACAAGGTGTTTAAACATATATAGTCATGTAAAAAAAAAAAGAAAAGGTTTTCACAGGACTCTATCCGGTCCTGTGAAAAACTAAGTAAACCCTTTACTGCTTCCATGAATTGCAGGAATTAAGAGAGTAGGTAGCAGCCAGGTGTTGCTAATCAAATGCAATAGTTTAACTAAGCATCAGCACCTCTAGTTCATAACAGCATGGCTGAACAAGTCTGGCTTGCTTAGAAGGTTTGCCAGGAGAAAGCTTCTTCTCTCCAAAAAGAACATGGCACCTTCTAGAACAATGTTCTTTGGCCAGAAGAGACCAAAGCAGAGATTTTTGGCCATAATGCACAGCAACACATTTGATGAAAACCAAGAACAACATAACAGCACAAACACCAAAGAATCAAGGTGTTGCAATGACCCAGTCACAGTCCAGACAGCAACCCAAAAAATGCTGTGGCAGGACCTTACGAGAGCTGTGCATATACAAATGCCCACAAACCAAAAGTCACACAGTTCCTTATAAGTTCTTGCTGCTAAAGATGGTTCTACATGCTATTGAATCATGGTGTACTTAGTTTTCACAGGACTGTAGAGTCTTGTGAAAACTTTCTTTTTCACATGAATTTACTGTCATGCGTTGACAGTGCTAAACACCGAGCCAAAGTAGAACGATTATCTGGATGAATTATATTGGAGGAGTACTGTACTGGGATCAGAGGGATGTTAGAAGACCAGATTTTACAGGAGACAAGGGTTTTCTCTTTGATTTAGGAGTAGATGCAGTTGTAGTACAGGTAAAACCATTTGCAGCAGGAAGAAAAAGATGAGTCATAGAAGGAGCAGAGGACTTGAACTATTAGAAAAGGACGGTAAACAGGGAGAAAAAGTAGGTAGAGTAGAAGGACAACTGGGGAAGTTATAGTTCAGTTTGGTAAAGGCATCTACTTCCATGAATGTAAAGGGTAATTTTGCCATGCTGATGTCAGCTTACCCACTCAATAATTCAAAAACAACAATGAGCAATTCAAGAAACATGTAGGAGATTCATTTTCAGCATAAAAAGTGGATATTTTTGGTTTAGTTTATCCAACATAATGACCACTATACTGCTTTCATAGAGTTTAAAGTTTGATTCTGCTTGACATTTTTTGGAGCGTCTGCTACAAAAAGAGCTGCTAGATCCTTTTAGAAAAACAGATGGTAGGAAGACCCTCTGTTTCTTTCATCACACATACATACAGATGTGTAGTACATGTACAAATCCTCAATAGAAGCTCCCTGAGGGAAGATACCTGAGCACAGCTTTCATGTGAAGTGGTGTCCATATGGCGAAGAGTCTTTCTACTCTCTCCCCCTTCTACAGAGCAGTTGCATAAAATACTGCAGCTCCCTCATGGCAAGTGCATCAGTTATACACTCAGTACAGGTGAGGGTACAGACACTACAAGAAGTGGTTTTAAATGGCAAAAAGAGATTTTCTCTAACCTGATCTTCGGTGAGAACAATCAGCCGGGTCACAATAATGTTCACAACATTTCCTAGACTGGCATCACGGTAAAGTTTGGCAACCTGACCTCCAGAAAAGAAGAAAAGACACAAAGTCAGACAACTGTGCCACATGACTCTACCTGTCCATCAGCAAAACAAGCATCAATCGAGAAATCATCAGTGTAGCAAAAAACAAACAAAAAGAGCTGAAAAAGTAGGCTCAAACTTACAATATTCATTACAGACAAGATGTAGTGCTCAATGTCTTTGCGTCCGTGGTAACCGACCATCATTTTATCAGCGACCACAAGCGTCTCCACGAAACGCTCGGTGCTGACAGATCGCCTCTGTCTGTGGGTGCTGTTTGACAGCTTGCTGTTCTTCTGCGGGGCAGGGGAAGGTGTGCTAAACTGGCAAGGTGCACTGGTTTTAATGAGGTCTGTGAATGACAGGGAGATAATGTCGGGTAACTGTGAAAGAACAAATGGCACATTATCTAAACTTAGTACAAAAACTTGTGAAATTTGTGCTTGGTCAGTCTTTTTTTGTTGTAACGATGCTTCTTGGCAATAAATCTTATACCACTGGAAAGCCTGTTTATTTCCCCTTAAACTGTGCCACATTTGTAAGGAAAATGCATTTGTGGCTTGGGCGGTAGAGTTAAGTATGTCAGTTGTGCCCATGAAAAACTTGCCAAATCTCTTCCAATGCCAAACAGCTTATTCTGCTATTGACATTTGTTTTTAGCTTCTGGTACTCCAGGTGCTGACAGTCAGACTTTTCATCACTGGAGGTCATCTCAGTGCAGAGAGATATCAAGATGAAATTCTGCAACCAGTGGCAATCCCATATCGCCACCGTTTAGGACCAAACTCTATCCTCTAAGATGACAGAGCACGGTTTATCAGAGACTACCTCCAGAATTTGGAAATGAAGAGGATGGAATAGCCTGCCTGCAGACCTCAACCCTATTGAACACTTGTGGGATCAGCTTGGGCATGCTGTTCATGCCAGACTGACCAACACAACTACATTGGCTGACTCGCGACAAATGCTGGTCAAAGAATGGGATGCCGTCCCACAGCAGCGTGTGCGACCAAGCTGGTGACCAGCATAAGGAGGAATTGCCAGGCTGTTGTGGCTCACATGCTACTGAGGATGAATAAATTGTTAAATTGCCAATATGTCTTGTTTCTTCAGACTTCAATCATTCAATTCAGTAAACACCAAACAAGAGTCAATAGCAGAATAAGCTGTTTGTCATTGGCAGAGAAGATTTGGTAAGTTTTTCATGGGCGCAACCCACAAATGCATTTGTGGGTTGTGGCACAATTTATGGGGAAATAAACAGACTTTCCTATGGTATATGATTTATTGCCAGGAATCATTGATACAATAAAGAAATAATCGACCAAATACAAATTTCATTACTTTTCGTACGAAGGTTATTTGAGTGAGAACTGGTTTGTGTGTGATAGATGAAGATATGGAATTTACCACTTTGCAGCTAAAGCCTTTTTCTATGGCTGAGCAGATGCTCTGGGAAAAAGCTATAAGATGCTACATGTTTGGGCATGCTGGCTTCCTGGTGATGACAGTCTTTGCAGTTTCTCATAAGACCCTGGCCCAAATACCTAAATATCCACCTGGTTCTTTTTCCAATTCATCATATCTTAGCAGACAGAGTATTCGGTGAAACTGAGAATTTTCAAATCTCAGCATGATCATTGGTTCTATAAAAAGAATTTGTGCTTCTATAAAAGTTCTCTTTATGCACTGAAGGGCTTTATATGAAAGCTGGAGCAAGACTTTCTCTCACAGGTTGAAAGGTGTCCAGGCCAGGAGCAACTATAGCACACAAGAGGCCCGGTCATGTCTACCAGAACCTGGGCCTAGAACCAAACCAGCACTTCCTCTAACTTCCTATGTATAGTTATTCCTTTACGTCAGTTCCACCCACACAGAGTCCAACCCAGATGGAGGTTCACCAACCTGAAATGCCACAGCTGAACTCCTGGCTATGCTCTTGTGGTGAGGGAATGGCAGACATTTTATAAATAACATGCTGCTGTGCTTCTTCCAGGTTCCATTCACCAGAGGTGGTTGAGGATATGTTCTTTAAAGGCTCTATTAAATACTGTTCTTCCTCTGTTGTAATAACACCGTGCTTGTTGGGGGAGAAAATCAATGAAAGAATCAGGTTAAAAACAGGAAACATTGGTGCTAAATGCATAGTCTTAACAAAATAAATGTACTGTATTTGACACTCATTTATTAAAGGGGCAGTCCTATTTTAGACATGAAGTATACTCTTGTCTGGGCTCAGAAGGACAGACATGAAGAAAACTCGGGCATCCTTCGACTCAGCAGGTGGAAATTTTACAAATCTGCTTTTATAAACATATGTGAAGAAAAAGCACAGACATTCAAGGGATGTGGCTAAGAATCAGAGGTCTAGAGGAGCTAGATTGAACCAAGTGACAATCTCTGAATTAAAAAGTGCAGCTAAACACCAAAAACTGCATTTCTTGAAATAGCCACTTCAGGCTGGCTCCAAACGTGAGACAATCCCCATAGAAATGTATGAAATGCATTATAATTAATCTTGATAATATAATTAGGAGCGTGGCTACCTTGAATGGCAAGCCTCTCAGCATAGGTTGCTGTATCCAGTCATTCTTTCCTAGGCTGTACTTCTGTTTAGTGGAGTCGCTGAACTGGACCTGCCCAATCGTGTTTGTGGTGTTGGTGCCTTTTGGAACATTCTAATGTAATTACCTAACAAAGAGTAAGGCCTGCTGTAAGGTACACACTGTCCAAGAAGTTTGAGCTTCAGTTATGAATGGAAATAGCTAATCAAGCTTGCTAGCACGCCACCCTGTCATCTAAATAGCTTATGGCTCCAACGAACGAACACAGTTTGGGGTGCCCCTTTAAACAACTAATACTTTGCCTTATGTGTCCTCTTGCTTCTCATTAGGGACATGTTTTCACATATACAATGCATTAGTCACTAATCTGCAGTAAAAATGTAAGAACCCCAAACACTCAGTTACATCCAGACCAGCATTAAAACATTCTTCTCTCCCCATCAATACCCCCTCTGGACCATAAACTAGGAGAAGTCCTTCAGAGTGGGTTTATAGCAAACACTGACTTGGCTCTGTAAAACCCACAATAAAAGCAATTAACCACATATCACACTAGCCTACAGAAACATTTTTGATTTAGGGTTTTTAATAGCGTGTGATGTCAAGATCTCAAAATGTCCAGACAGCTGATTACATTAAAGTACAGACACAGTTTTGTCCATTTTTGGTGATGTAAGAAAAAAAGGGCAAACACTAATTCAATTTATGATACTCAGTGCTATGTCTTGCCAACACATTTGGCTACATGTTTCCTCCACATGATTACATTTGCCAATAAGAAGCGGGGCCTTTTTTTCCTTCTTTAGAGTTACTCTCGAGCAAGGAAGGATAACAGCTTTTAAAATTTGGTCCAATTCCTTGATTAGTTAAGAGGTGCTGGACAGTCATATGGTCTGTGGATAAAAGCCTCAGGAATAAAAGCTTAGACAGGATAATTAGATGCCTTATTAGAGCTGCTCAGTTTTGTTTTAGAACAGAAACCTGCACATTTATAGGCCTATCATTTAAAGATCACACAAGGATTTGCTTAAGAAATGTGATCTCAGCCACTCAAGTGTGATATTATGCGCACAAGTAGGAAGAAAAGCACTGATGCTTATCACCAACAGATCACTAAGATGATGTGATTTTTCTACATAAACATCAAGTCGCTCCAAGCTGCCTGCAGGCTCAGTGCGCCATGCGGAAAAAAGCCAAGATTCCGTTAAGCAAACTGCAATAATCTTTGGATAATATTATGCCTAATCTTCCGAAAGACTGACTGCAGTGACAGCAACACAGCCTAGGTATATCTGACATAAACATCAGGGTTTTGTTGAGGTAAGAACCCTGAACTTTTTGCAGCACTTTGTACTCACCAGGCCTTTGCAGTTGCTGAGTGCTACTCTTGTCGTGCTGTGCTGGTTTTGCAAGAATCCAACATAGTGACAGTTATCTACCATATTATGCCGCCACTCCAGCCCTTCTTTACCCCAGTACTCCACTGTAAAATGTTTTGACACCAGGTTGGGGTTGAGAGTCAGGTTTAAGTGAAAGTGCTTTCCATAGGCAGACAGTCTGTAGAACAGCCGGGGCTCCAGTGGGTCTAACGCAGGCTGGGGTCTCATCGTGGGATCCGCCGCACCCCGTCTCCGTCGGCCTGGACGGTGGTGCTTCACAGTGTAGCTCAGGAACTCTCCATTCTCATCCACCCGCACTGGGACAGTCAACTGGTAGTGTTGCAGATAGGACAGGAACTCCTCTTTTACCCGGGAAAAGAAGAGAAAGGAAAAGAAGAGAGAACATGTTGTGAACATTAGCATACTGCTGAGTACAATAGAATTTTTCTGTCCTCGTGTCACCATCATACCTTGGGAGTTGTGTGAGAGTTTGTTGATACTTTGAAATTCAGAAGAAGTCATCACCACCAGGCTCAGTGTCCAAGTCAACGTCTTCCACAAAATTTCCATAATTCAGGGAAAGATGTGACATGGGGTAGGGGTAGAGGGTGCTAAAAATGGGTTAAAAGCACATCATCTGTCTGATGGCAGACCTTAACAAGTCCATGGTGTGTCTCCTTCACTTAAAATGCTCTCACCGTGCTTGAAGGCTCATCCAGGTCTCAGATTTCTCCTGAAGACGAGCACTTCCACATCTCACCAGCCTCTGAATTCATGTCAGCAGCTCGCACAAAACACTGTAATCCATCAGATGCAAAGGGGAAGCTCTATATCGTTGTCTTGACCAATCCATCTGCACTTCTGTGGAGGAAATCAAGCAAAAATCACCAATTGTCACCTACTCTGTTAGCTGATTTATCAGGTGTCAGGGTGCTAGATAATTTGGCACCGATTCTAAAACTTTGTTTTTTTTAAAACTACTTCTTGATTTACATTAAAATTTGAATCACTTTTTAATCATTAATCACAAGTTTTTGAAAGCTAGTTAGTTAAAATAAGTCATTTTAAAAAGACCACTGGACATTTTTATCTAATATAATCTAACTTTTTTTTTTGCTAAATATTTTTCAGTCCAAATGATGATGAAAATAAGGTATACTTTCATAAGTGACCAATCTGATTGGTCCAAACTAATCATTTTGCCCACAAGATGTCACAGAATTACGGGGAAATTACCCAAAGCCATGTCTAACCAACAAAACCACAAAGCTGTTGAGTTTAAAGTGAGATAGGCCAACAACAAGCATTAGGCCTATAATCTCACCTTTCTGAAGTAGGATCTGAGAAAGGTTGTCTTTCTTTCTCTTGTATATAGCAGCTTTGACGACAACAGGCTTTGACTGCATCTGTGGTGTGTAATCAGTGAAAATAGTAACGCAAAGTTAAATATCCCATGTTACAAATTGCTAGGAGGACCGCTGGTTTGGGTTACAATTGTGCCAGTAAATCTTTAAATGCACCGATGACAGCTTAATGACTAATACGCTGTGACAAAAACGAGCCAATACAATGCAAATGACGCGTAATACCCGCGCTGGAACGGATGCATACATGTCAGCTGTGCAGGCTATCGGCGTGATATTTCTTCAGATTAGTTTTACTCACTGACTGCAGCATGTGCAAACTACAAAGTGCTACACACGAGCGGATCCAGGTGATACAGTGTCGATGTCCCTAGAAAGAGACCGGACTCCAAACACGGACGGCAGCCTTTTTGGAGAGGAAGATTTTTTGCGTGTGTTTCTTTAGCTGCAGCGCTCCTGCGGTCCAGACAGACAGACAGCGCTACCTACTTGGCCACTCTGACCCAGACAGTTGGCAGCCGGCCCGCATGCATTACACCGGTACCGCAAACGCAACCCTCATGGAGCGTCTGCAAGTCAAAATCCCCCGCAGCTTTTGTTGGTTAGTGGAAGTTTTGTTGGTTTGTTTGAGCAGCCAGACGGGCAAACTTTTGCAGATGTGGACCTGTAACGCTGCGAACTTACCGTGCGTAAATGTTGCCTAAAGTACGCGTTTTCCACTCAACTACCTCTTTTAAACTCTGTCTCAGGTCTCAGTGGCAAAATATAAACTGCGTTAAGATTCAGTGAAATGTTCACAATAATCATCTCCGATTAAAGTAAAAAGTATGAAATATCGTCTTATTATCTTGGCAGAAGAGATTTAAGCCTATTTACCATGTTCATCTTCATTGTCAGCTCCAGTCCGAGTGTGCAGAGAGATCTCGGGACAAAAACACTTCTGCAGCTCACAAGTCCCGCACACAGACCTCCTCTGCTCTCCTCTTTTCATCTCCTTTTGAACTCTGCCATCATGTGAAGCCTCACTGAGATTCTCTCCTTCAGCCCAGACACCCGAACAGCAGCAGCAGCAGCAGCAGGATCAGCAGTGTCTCAGCTCCAGACTCTGTCACACACACACAAAAAGCAGCTTTTCGAAGTTTTGGATTTCCTTCCACAGAAGGCTTTATATATTCAACCTATCTTTATAGTCTAGACTTTGTGTTCATGGTGGTCGCGCTGAGTACCTTATATTTTAAAAAAAAAGCCTTAGAGAAAATGTGCATCCATGCAAACACCAGCAAAAGTTGGCTTACAGTTCTGGAGCTGCTCCTCCTCACTAACTACTACACTGCAGAGGAACCGGGTATGTCCCAACTCGGACAGCTTGAAATTGGCAGCCTTTTTTTTGGGGGGGGGGTGACGTCAGTGCAGATGTGCCTCTCTTCTATCCCATCAGCTGTGCGCATGTCCATCTGTGCTGCACTGTAATAGAAAACTTACAGAGTCGCTTTCAATTTCTACAGCTTCTTACGCATTTATAAACTAATTGTATCCTATCAACAAATGCTGACCCTGCATTTAAAATGTAGCAAAAACAGATAGATAGATGTACTATACTATATTTTGAGTATTTCCACATTATTGTACATGAAACCTCTTTGAAATAACGTACTTTTTACTCCACTACATTAACTTTGAAACACTTGTCAGATTATGATTTTACATAGAAACACACATAATGCGCTGATAAATTACAAACAGCATATTTTTGGGCTTGCAGTGGAAGGGGACAAAGTATTCATTCACGTTGTAAATAAACTGTAAATAACAAGGAGGCTGGTAAAAAAAAAAAATTAAAACAATGAATGTGCAAAAAGCCAAAATTAATTAAAGATTCAAAAGTTTTTGCATCCATTATCCACCCATTCTTCCATTCCATAAAGTCACTTTAACAAAAGTATATTCTGACATTCATTTTGTATCAACTTTGAATGAAAACTGATAAAAAAAAATAAACATGATTCTCTGACTTTAACCTTATATTCCTCCACAGATCACGCTTGTCAGTATGTAAACATCATAGGATTTGATATCTGAATGAGGGGATGTGCCCTGTTTGGCCATTTTAAGGGTCTTCTGTGCAGGTTAATAGCATCCTGTGAGCTCTGGTGTAATTTTGACCACGTCTATCTTTAGTGTGTCGGAAACTGAAAATCATGCCCCTTCCCAAGTTTAAGTTACAGCTGGTCATTATGTATGAGCCTGTATCATTACAGTCAGGTCATTATATGCCCTCATGCACAGATGGAGTGGGTGTTAGTCTGTTTGTGGGGAGCAGCGCCATCGTGTGTTGAAAAAGACCACAGCAGTTTGGAAAGTGTAAAACTCAGCGTTTTAACCAGATTTGAAGAAGAAAATCATGCTTGTGTGGACCTGTCAGTGGCTTACTGCAGGTGGATCACTTACTGGAATTTAACAATAATGAATTTATGTTAAGAAATATTATTTTTAATTTGTTAAACTGTTTAGCTACTTGCTCACAGAGTCTGTGACAGTCCCACTGATCATGCTACAGACTTGTTGCCAGTTAACCTAAATATTTTTGGGTTGCACCATCACTTTTTAAAAATTGTATTTATTTATTACACATTTGTACATAATGCAGTGATAAAATAGTGCATAGAGTTTACAGCCCTTGCCAAAGCTGACACTTCCTTCACCTTCAAGTCATTCGGTTTTTAGTATTAAGCAGCCCAAATGCACCAAGAAAATATCCATCACACCTTTATACCACCACAAGTGATCCGAAATGCTGCAGCTAGCGTACTGACAGGGACCAGAAAGAGGAGAGCATATTTCTCCCATATTGGTTTCTCTTAATTGGCTCCCTGTTAAATCTAGAATAGAATTTAAAATCCTTCTACTTACATACAAGGTTTTGAATAATCACGCCCCATCTTATCTTAAAGACTGCTGGCTTACTTGTGGTTCCTAGGATACTTAAGAGTGGAATGGGAGACAGAGACTTCAGCTTTCAGGCCCCTCTTCTGTGGAACCAGCTCCCAGTTGCCAGCTCTCCATCAGCATTCGACATTCAAAGTCCCTTAAATTATCTTTCGTTCACATTCTGATGCTCTATTTGAACTTCAGAAGGTCAGCTTGACCATGTCTACACACCTAAATGCATTGCTGCCATGTGACTGGCTGATTACATATTTGCACTAATGAGCAGTTGAACAGGTGCACCAGTGTGTATTTTTTTCCAGTCATGTTTTTTAAAAAAAAAAAAAAAAAGAAAGAAAGAAAGGAAGAAACCAGTTATTTCAGCTTTAACCAAATCCAGCATATTTTATTATTATTTATCAGTTACATTTTTATGCTTACATAGATAGACTGGTTATTGAATGAGATGAATCTGTGCTCACAAAGGTTTTACAGTGCATATGGGTTTTCTGGGTAGGGCTGAAGGGATTTTTCTGCTTTGCCTGTATATTTGATTAGATTACTTCACTGTAATCTTTTAGCTCTGACATGTATTTGCATTTTATAGCTTATTTGATACTGTTGTGCGTACCTGCCCAGGGACTGCAAATGAGATCGCTGTTTTTGGGCACATTCCAAATAGAAAATGAAGCTAAACTAATACAATTTAACCACATCTTGATTTTTAATACATTTAATGCATTTTTAAGAAAATGAGCCGTTGCAACCAGCTTGATATGACTCAGTTCAAGGCCTCTGCCCACTGGCTGCAGCACTCAAGTTACTAATTGTCACTCTGTTCAAAGATTTATTGCAACTAATTTCCTGCTCTGCTTCGAGGTTAGGTAGCCCATCCTCTCTAAAGTGTAAGATAAACACTTGGCTTAACTTTTTTATTTATAAGGCATTTTGTAAACCTTGCAGCAGGCCTTTATCAAATGTGCCACGTGCTGGCTCTTTTTACTGAAAATACAGTTTTATTCACTGTTCACCTGGAATCTGGCATAACATGTAGACCAGTCTAAAGCTGACCACATTTTTATCCTCATGGCAATTAAAAATAGCAACAACAATGACTTGTATATTAGGATTTTTGTTTACAATTGTTTTTGCTTTAGTTGATTAATTTGCTTCAAAATTTAATTGCTTTAAGGTCTTTTTTTATAATTTTATAATTTATAGTTTTGTTCATGAGTGTTACTTAGTAGACTGTTTAAAATGAAAGTACTTGAATACTGTTAATGAGTGCTTTATACCCCACTCTAAGCTGAAACAAAGGTAAATGAATGTATGATAAATGAGGTGTAGGTGTGTCAGCTGTACATCATGACTACCACTGACCTTTGTTCAGTGTTGTTAAGTAATGAAAAAATAAATTATTTGTGTCAGCCATGGCATAAACTGGCAACCTGTCCAGGGTGCACCCTGCCCCTTTCCTCTACTGACAGCTGAGATAGTCTCCAGCCCCAGACCCACCCCCATAACACCACCATTCTGTAAAAGCATTACAGAAAATGGATGGAAATTAAAATAAGTCTAAAAGTCTGATCCAAAATCCTATTTTTCCACCTTATAGTTTTATTTACACCTTCAAATAATAATAAAGTTTTGAACTTAGTGTAAATGTTAAATGTGATGAATGTCCTCCTTTATAGTGAAGACCCAGCTGAGCTCCCAACTTTCTTCACTGGTATCTCAGTGTGTCATGACGACACCTCTCAGGCAGAAAGGAAGGCTCTCCGTAGAGATGTAAAAAAGGCTGAAAAAAATTATTTTCGCAAAAGAGGACCTACCTACACCACCCTGCCCACTTTCTCCTCACAGCCTGAGGAAACATAGAGCAGACAGCATCATCACATACAGAACTAGATTCCATAAAAGTTTATTTCCTTCCATAGTCAGACTGGTGACATCCCAGAACTCAGAGCAAAGGACTGTTCACAACCAAAATCCACCGTGCAATATTTCTCATACAAGTAAAAATCTAATGTGCAACATTTTATTATTTTAAAATAAAATGCTTTTTAAATGCTGTATCTGTTTTTTAATTATTGGTTGTTACAATTGTTTTTTTTAAAAAGATTAATATGTGAATATAATGTACAAAAGAATTATGTGTGAAACTACATAAAGGCACTCTGCTTTTGTTCTGTAGTTTTAATGGTGTCTGGTGTCTGTTGCTTTTCAAAAGGAAGAAATAAAATGACACCCGTGTGAAACTCTATGCTTCTGGTTCATACACTCCAAAAGCCCGCTACAGTGAAAAGTCAGCGCTGTGCCAGCCCTGTCATCCCTAAACCTAAGTCATCACATCCAAGGCACAGCTACCAGGCAGTTGACTTCACACCCAACCCCTGGATCCAGGCACGATTTAAGACAAACAACACGCTTAAGTTAGAACTGCAGCATCAGAAGGAGACACTGGATGCCAAGAATCTGAACAGGCTGAAAAGGGACTGCATAAATACACATATAAGCTCACTGTATTTGGTGGATAAACTCAAACACACGGTAGGTCTAAAATTTTGAATATTCTAAGGTGACTGACACGTGCATTTATTGAATGGTAATAATTGTGGATGTGTCTGTTTGTGAAAGGATTTAAAGATCAAAGCTTACAGCACTTATTGTGTGTTGTCGATGCTCAAGCTAAGAAATCCCTTTGGAATTGTGTCTGATGAGTATTACTCTGGAAAAGATAACTCTAGTTTATAAGTGTGAAGGCAGACTGAGGGCAATCAAAGGTTATAGTAACTGTAAAGAAACTGCAGAAACAAACATAATGATAGAGAAGAGGGAAAAGCCTGCAGAAACACCAACTGAAGGGGCAGATGAACATACAGACACAGCATTTAGGTCCAGCACTCGTGCATACAAAGGAGCGTGGAAAGTTTTACAGAACAGGTACAGAAGCCTGTTCATCATACAAAGGGCTTTCTGAGATAAGCTTTCAAGATGGCCAAAGATAGGTACAAATGACCCACTAGCACTACGAGGGTTTGCCGACTTTCTCCAAGACTGCACTGACGCGATCCCTCGCGTCAAAGGATGTGCTATCCTCAATGATTGCAAGGAAAACCACCAGTTGCTCAAAGAATTACTGGAATGGACTGTGGATAAGTGGAGTCCAATTGCTGTGGGTGAACTTGACACATCTGGAAGGTACTCAGATCTTGCACGCTTCACAGAGTTCCTGAAGGCACAAATAGCCTGTAACCCTATTTCCTCTTGATGAATTTTAAGATTACAGATGAAAGGTCACAAAAGAGAGCTAAAGTGCTCAACACAAACACACAAACGTAGAGTTCTATTCAAGAAAAATGACAGCAAAGCGAAAGTACGCTGCTGTGTTTGTAAAAATGAAATGTGGTATTGCAATGTGCCCCACCTTTGCTGCAAAGAGCATTAAAGATAAAAAGGCATTCATTTTTTAAGAGGTTGTGCTTTGGGTGCCTAAGAAAGGGTCATGTTACCAAGGATTACAAATGCGACACACATAACACATGCAGCCGTTGTCATCCAGTCTGCTTGTACGAGGAGAGGAAACAAAGGCCTGTGGAGGTAATAATGAATGGCTCCAAATAAAGAACACGCAAGTGTCTCACAAATAAACACATCGTGCTCCCACTACCTCAGCTATTGTTTCAGTCTTTGTGTCCTCAGTACAAGAGCCACTGAGAGAAGTACTCACTTATGCACCACTGGACACACAGTGATTCAACATTTGTCTTAGAAGATGTAGTAGATAAACTGAATGTGGATGCCCAACCAGTAAAAGTGAAGCTTAGTACTATGACAGCTATCAACACAATCATATCAAGCAAGATAATTAATTGGATATGACTGTACACCAGCGTTAGCTCCTCTCGAAGTTGTGTTAGGTGGCAAAAAAGGAACGATTTGCACAGTGATCAGAACCAGGATGGAGTATAATAGACGTATCAAATCCCCACCTGAACAGAAAAGGATATCAGAGCTTTGGGCATTTCAAAGTAAAGGACCAATTCCATCTGCAACAGACATTCTGAAAGCCCTAGAATAAGACATCAATGAGAGAACTTACGAAAATAAGTATGTGCCTCAGGATAATGTTCATTTCATACAGTTCCTCAATAAACACATCAAGCAGAAGGAAGCCCTTTCAAGGGCAACAATCCACCCAACCTACCAAACAAGCCACAATTCACCTTCAGTGTCTTAAGAAGACGTTAAAGGCCAATAAACAATATTATGATGAATATAAAACATTCATGGAGGAAATAATTAACAAAGGTAGAGCCTGCCCCTACAGCATGGCATTTTGTGGACACTTCAAAAAACCCAGCTGATCATGAATCCTGAATACCAGAGAGTACTTCCAACAGAAGTACTCCTCGTGATGCTTCATCAGCCTCAGCGGAGCTGTTCAACATTTACATTGTGATCAGGGTTCTGATTTTGTTGGAGCCAGAAATTAGTTTAAGGGAACACTTAAACAATGTGACTCTAAGCTATTGGAAATCTTGACCAAGAAACAATGTGAATTTGTCTTCAGCACCCCCTCTGCCAGTCATGCAGGTGCTGCTTGAGAACTTCAAATCAAAACTATTAGAAATGCGCTGAACACCACCCTCGCGCAGTGCACTGGGTCGACTTGATGATGCACCACCTGATGAAGGCACCACCTGAATCTAAGAAAACTGGAAGGGAGGCCATGGCTATTTTTAACAGCCTCTCAGTAACTGTGGATGGAATCAGTGATCCTCAAGCGCTGGAGCCTGTAACACCTAATCATCTCATTATGATGAAATCTAAGGTTGCTCTTCCCTCCCCAGGAGTATTTGTGAAAGAGGATCTGTACACAACAAAGAGGTGGAGTAGAGTTCAGTATGTGATAGAACAGAGTCACTGGAATCTGGAGTATATCCATGAGACAGAAATGGCATGTACCTCAGCACAAACTCAAAGTGAATGATATGATCATTATCAAGCCAAAATTTCAAGGAAAACAAAAAACCCTCCAAACCTTCAGTTATTGAGCGACCAATCCAAAATTTGGGACTCCTTCTGGAGAGCTGATTAGAACATAGTGATTGGCAACTTTATGAGTACACTGCTGTATTAGGGATGACCTATACCTTTCCACATCTAATAGCCTGAAGTTATTCATTTAGTAGGGTCAAGAAATCCTGTATGAATCCATTTACTCCTTCTGTATCTGTTCATTCATTCCAACAGGATTTGGCGGCAGAGTAAATGACTGCTAAATGTAATGAATATCCTCCTTCATAGTGAATGTTGATGTGTAGTACCACACTTACAGCGCCTTCTTTTGCTGTGTTGCGCTCTTACTTTCTGCTGGTTTTCTGGGCACCGTGCAGATTGGTATTTTTATTGTTTATAAATTCACATTTTGTAAGAAACAAGCTTGTATTGTCATCTAGCAGTATGTGTTTTGGAAACATTTCATTAGTTTACTTAATGGCACTCTGCTTTTGTTCTGCAGTTTCCGTGGTGTCCGATGTCTGGTGCTCTTCAAAAAGAAGTAATAAATTGACACCCGTGTGAAACTTTACGCGTCTGGTTCATACAGGCCAAGAGGCCTACAATTAGTATCACTTAAAAAGAAAAATTCTGACGTGCAAAGAAAATTTGTTTCTTGGACAACAATTAAACTCTATCAAATTAGAGGCACTGACCATAACCTTTGCACAAAATGGTAAATCTCCTTGAGTTGTATTTTTCCACTGAGGCAGTGTTCAGATGACACTCATCTAATGAAGTCATTAGAGGCTTGTTCCAGTAACCGACCCTGCCTCTGTTGTTTATCCGCATCTTAAGTTTCCATTGCTCACTGAGTAGTAGTTGAAAACAAACAAACCAAAAAGATTTTTTAAGTTGTATCCAAAGCCTGATCAGAGAGTTCAAATATGAGTACACTGTGATTAAGCTTTGTTGGCTGAGAGACAAAACAGCAACTTCATCACAAATACAAAATCAGCTAAGAAAGCAAGACTACATCCAGCAAAAGTCCAGTGAAAGAAGCCTGACCATGATCTCAACAGAGGACAAGAAGAGTAGGAGCCGTTTTATTCATTGCTGGAGTTTTTCAAAACAGAAACAAACTGAGATGCAAACAAGGCAGGACTGGAACCAGGAATACAAACTGAGAATCTAAGGAAACATATTAAACTAGGGGTCTCAAACAGCTTGACAACTCCACAAAGTGCAAGGGAAGACTGACACAATAAATAAAAGAGATAATGAGGGAAGGGGAAACAGGAGGGGAACACAGCTAAAACTAATACCAAAAGAACAGTACCAGTAGACAAGGGAAGTAAACTAAACAATAGATTACCACAATAAAACAGGAACAATTGGGGAAAAAAGGGGAATCCAGCGATGACAAAAGCAAAGGAATATGGGAAATAAACATTACTGTAATTAGTCATTTAGAGTATCAACCTCACCCACACCCCTCCCCCCCCCAAAAAACAACCAATTGGAAGAGAGATTTTCAAACTTCCTTCTTTTTTCTCATTTGCTAGAAGTGTCAGAGCACAAAAGATCTTACTTTAAGTCAACAAATGGTTAGTATATTTTTTATTTTACTAAACTGTCATTTTCAAATGTCTTCAAGTTGACCTGCTTCCCACCCATTTAGACAAAAGATAACTTTGCATTTTGTTATACATTGATTATTATGTAAAAGTGGTTAGATAATGACCAATTGAATCATTTTTAGCCATATTCTCTTCTTAACATTGTTTATGACAAACAGTAATTTCAAGTTTCAGAAGTATCCTTCCAAGAGGCCTTAGGTAATTCAGAGGGAACTAGCATTAGCATGGGTGACTGGTGCAAAGGAGTTATTTTTTGAAAAGCCATTTTTTTCTAATGTCTCTCTTGGTCTTTAAAATTTTTAAACTTTTATTCTGTGTAAACATTTTTGAGTAGTTTGAGTTCCTGGTTTGGGGCCTGCTGTGGCTGCTGGCTGTGTGTTTGTAACTTTACAAAAAGTAAGCTAGCATGGACCAGATTAGTCCAACATTAGTCAAACAGACAAATAGAAGCTATTCTACTGCCTCCTAATACAAATGATCCAGTTGAGAGAAGTATATGGTAACTTAAGGTTAACAGCAAACTGTTCAAAGGTTTTTACACTAAATCTTCAACTGTGTTGACATCAGGTTCGTGTTGGAGCCTTTTCTGTTTGCAGTGGTGGTAACATCATCTAGTGAGTATATTAAAATGACTTTAAAACACACCAAAAAGAGAAAGAATTTCTGTAATAACTAATGTTATATGATGTTAACAGTAATTTCACATTAATTTTAATCCAGTAGCCTAATTATTAAAAAAGGCCTATGATGTTCAGTGTCAAGACAATTATACCCACAGACAATATAAAACACATTTTATAGTGTGTATGGCCAAACCATAAATAAAAAGATTTACTTTATTTATCCCAGAAGTTCAGAAATTCCTGTGTTACAGCAGTAAAAATGCAGTTAAATAGAACCTATAACAAAATAACTTCATTAAATGGAACAGCATAAAATATAACAAAACAAATAAGGTTAAAAAATTAACCAGCTGTAACAATGGTAATAATACTAAACAGTTTTATTACTGAATACAAATCCAGTAAAAGTACTCTAAATAAAAAATATATTAATATTACTGTAAATGAAAATAGATATGGCTGCTGTTAACATGGGAGAAAAGATTATAAATAATGAAGATGTTACTGGGTTAATTAATATAATTTCGGTGCATAAATCTTTCAAAAGACAATACAATTTCAGATACAATGCATATACAGTAGATATGATATTTTTCTAAATGTTCAGCCTGAAATTTAGAAAAAAAACTTGATTTTAAACTTACTGGTTGATCTACATGGGACATCCCAGTTTTCCATTAATTTATAAAACAATTCATGAGAAAGTCCTCCAAGGAAACCACCCAGTGCAGTTGCGTTTTATTGCCTTTATCATTTGACATATAGGTGGAGGTGTGGCTAGTGGCCTCTTTATTATCTTTGAGATTGAGTCACTTGCTTTTATCTGTTATAAAGGCTCAAGCTGCTTCCTTCATCTCTTGTCTGCAATCCTTTCCCACTAGCATCCTTCACCAACCACCTGGTAAGACTTCTCTCCTCATAACTAACTGACTAGGAATCAAAAAATTAACTTCATGTTGTTTCTTGTTTAAACTTGGAGTAACTTAGAGTGATGTTTTCTGGGGAAGATAAGGGAAGCAGTAATGTAAGGGCTGCAGCTCTTCAGCGTCACTCTCAAGAACAGTGATGAGAACAAACTCTTTTCATCTCACAGATATAAGTTCTTAAATTGATCATGGCTGTGGTCAACCAACCGGGCGCATATCAACCTTCTGAGTTCCAGACGGGCACGTTTGATTGCTTCGATGACATTGGAACTTGTAAGCAACCCTCCTTACTGTTTCAGTAGCTCAAAAATATGCACAAAGTTAAGACAGCATTTGCAAGCAAGATGTTAATGGATGAGGGGTTTTTTGTTTATAGTTTTAAGATTTAAATGCTTCCTTCAACACATTTCCTTTCTCCCTGCCTCAGGCTGCTATGGTTATTGGTGCTACTGTTGCCTCGGCTGTTCCATTGCCAGTGATATGAACGAGTGCTGCCTGTGTGGTCTGGGCATGCCCATCCGCAGCGTCTACAGGACCAAATACAATATCGAGGTAACTTTTTTCAGTGTTCACCAAGTTTAGACTATCTTAGGCCTTTTTAGAACCAAAGAGGTGGTAATTTATTACCTGTTTCACGCTTACTGTCCTACGTGTGATGAAAGAACTGTCATTATATCACATTTTACCAAGGCTTCTAGGTGAATGTGATATAGTGACAATTATTTGTTAAAAAAGCTTATTTCCTGCTGTATGTAATAATGTAATAATAATGAAGTTGTTACCTTTTTAATGTCACCTGGATCAGGACAAGCAGCAGCATGGATTCATGCTTTAACAAATTAAAAACTGGTTGGATGGAAGAATTAGTAGATTAGTATTCTGTCAAATATGCTGAAGTTAGTTGGTTGTAGCTATAAAACTAAAATATGTTCCTTCTAAATTATGAAAAGAGAATTGTGAAACAATTTACAATTTTAAAAAATCTAGTTGGGACACCTAGAAAAGTAGACATTAATATGAAAGTGATTATAGGAAAAATATAAGTACTTCCCTCAAGAACAGCACTTGGAAAAATCTAATGAGCAGCGTTTTATCCCTGGTCACATGTTACTCAAGATCAATCTAAATATATTAGAAGATTAAGGGGAGTAAAAGATTTAAAAAATCATGTATTTCTATGTAGTTTTTCCACTGCCTGTATACATATTCAGCTTCCTCCGTGATGCAAACATAGCATAGGAGCATGTGCACATTCACCAAGAATCCATTTGCAGCTCTTGCATTTTATACCAGGAAATTCTGATCATGTCATTAGCCCCACTCCCTTCCAGTAGAAGCTCACTGATACTGGGCTGCACCCTCTCAGAGTAACTGCCTGTGTTTCCAGGGGTCCATGTGTAAGGATTATTTGGTGACCACCTTCTGCCCGCTCTGCAGCACCTGCCAGCTTAAGAGAGATATCGACCGCCGCAAGCAGCAAGGAATTTTCTGAAAGGGTAGCAGTCTTCTCCAGGCTCTAAAATTTTTTTTTTGTTTTTTTCTTAAATAAGGGCATTAATAATCTGATGGAAAATCCAATGTTAACTTTATGCCCCCCAGATACTGTCAGGACAACAGAGACGTCACAGTTCTGAAAAAAAACATCGACCCATCCCCTTCCAATAAAATTGTTTGAACAGTATGATACACACCTTAACGTTGTTGGCTGTAAAGTGATTAGCCTTCCATGTATCAGGTGTCCTCACCAGAAGGAAATGACATTAACCTCTTCCAGTCAGTTAACCATTAGTCAGCTGGAGCACACCCTTTTTTTGCTTCTGTTTCTGTTCTAGATACAAAATTTTGGTGTACTTTTATTAAAAGAATTTAATTTTGGAACAATTCTATTTTGTTTTGGGTTATTTTTTCCACTGTTATGAATGGGTTTGTGAACGCTGCTCTTCAGTTATGTGTATTGCTGTTTAAGTCTGCTGTTGGTGTGACACCTGGGCCCTGTTCCAGACAGCAGGTCCAACAAAGCAGTCGAACCACAAACATAATGATCAAACAGACTTGTAAACCTTTTGGATCCGGTTAAGCTGATCCTGATCATTTACAGTGGGAAAAGAGGTCAAGCTTTACATTTTTTTCACATCTACTGAAAAATGTTGCTCGACAACATTTAATGATTATCGCAAAGTGTGAACATATTGCACTGATTTTATATATCAGGACATAATCAAAAAACAATATTGCAGTGTCATTATTTATTTAACAAAAACTACACCACATGGTCTTATGTGGGAAAGAATAAACCATAAAGCAGAGTATGCTTTCACTGATACTTTGTGGCTGAAGTCTGAGCTGTGTGCAGTATCTTCTGTCCTTCAGTCAGACTCCTTGTCTGTAACATCTAGATTTAAACACCAAGATAGAGATGACCAAAAATGCTCAGCTGAAGCTTTAAAACAAGACTTCCCAAACCAGCGCCTGACATCACAGTGCTGACTCATGATTTTTTTTTAAATAACTGAATATATTTAACTTACTGAGTGACTTACTGTAACTTTCCCTCATCTCTTTGTCAGTTGAACAAAAGGTTAAAACACAAAACAGAGAAAGCTTGGTTTGATATCCTTATATTAGATTCTAGCCTATACACTTTATTGGAATAAAATTTTAAATGACTTTTTACAGGAAAGGCTAAAATACACAACTAACACAAACTCAGTCTACATGTTACAAAAACTGAAGTTTTAAACCTGTAAAAATCACCTGATCCAAAGAGTGTAAGTGAGCAGAAAAAAAAACAGCAATAATAAAAATTGGCAGTAACAAACTTTAAATACAAACTAAAATTTTAGGTTATGGCTAAGTACAGATGCCCTCCAAAATCCGGGCTGGGACAGGCATAAGGAGTACACTAGCTTTCTTACCCCCTTAGGCCGGGTTTTCTATCCCCTCCTGGTCTCAAACCACGAATGTTACCAGTATATTTTAACGGCTACACCATGAAACCACCGTAATTGTGGATCATCAGCTTTCTTTATCATCAAGTCATCTGATCTCTCTGAAACATTTATTAAAAGGATTCCAGAACATGCAAACAGAGCATTTCATGACTTTGTTCTACAAATTTAAACTGCGATAGATTTAAAAAAAAACACACACACACACACACACACACACACACACACACTAAAGCAGACAGTGAACTTAAATGACACAAAGATCCTGAGCAGTTTCTCTCATCTCCGAGTTTATTACACTTTGCTGAAATTCCATCAGTGTTGGCAAAGTGCTACATTAAGAAGTACTTGACAGATATAGCTGTATTATTAAAAATTGAATGTGTTGGTTGTGCGTGTCTTAATTTTGACCCAATTACATGTTGACATCTGAATAATAATCCAAATTTTTTAACATGTAAACAATATGAAGTTACCTGAAGGTACAGCACAGCCCTCCTATGAATACAGAGATGCCACATCTCATACAAGTCATGGTGGCACCAGAGGGATCTCCTAAGGTGCTTTTACTACTTTGACTGCAGGTGTTAGTTTTTTGTTTTTGTCATTTTTTTTGTTTTGTTTTTTTTTGGTCTTTTTGGGGCGAAGCAAGACAAAACCTCAGGGTGAGCTAAAGCAGCCATTTCTGAACATTACTGGGTCATCTGGGTTTCCATCGCCTGTGCGGCCCACTCTGGAGCAGCCTGACGGATCTTTTCTAGCAGATTGTTGACTTGGAAACATAAAGACTGGATCTGTTTGTCCCATGTAGGAAGGGGTTCCCGAGCTGCCAGAGAGAAAAGAAAACACTTAGAAGATTCATTTCCATTTCAAAACATGTGAAAGACTATTTGTATGATAGCTATGGTGAAAATCACAGATTGTGCTTTGAGGAGGCCGCCCCTTTTGGCCACAAACCAAGTGTCTTTTTGTCAGTGCCCCCCCATCACTAAACTGTACATCATGGGCGGGTCGCACTACCATCTCGTAAACCTCTTTCACTCTGCTATCCTATCACAAATCACCCCGACACTCGTCTCCACCCATTTCACCCTTCCTGCATTCTCTTCCTCACCTCTCTTATGCACTATCTGTTGCTTTAAATGGCTGACCCCATCTATTCAACTCATCCACCATCACTACCAATCCATGCATCTTCACTGGTACACCCATCTCCCTCTCATTCACATACATGTATTGTTTTGCTTCTATTGACTTTCATTACTCGTCTTCAGTGCATACCTCCACCTCTAGAGGCTCTCTTTCACCTGCTCTCTACACCTACAGATCACAGTGCTGTCTCTGAACATCATCCATGGGGACTCCTGTCTGACCTCATCTGTCAACCTGTCCAACACCACTGCCAACAAGAAGTGGCTCGGAGCTAATCTCTGATATAATCCCACCCCCCACCTTAACCGATCCATCAAACCTACAACACACCTCACAGCTGTCTTACTATCCTCAAAGATGTCCCACACCACCTTCACATACTTCTCTGCCATTCTTGACTTCCTCATAGAGTACCAGTAGTTTCTCCTGACCCACAAAAGACACAGTGCAGCTCCTGTTTAATAGCTCATTAACTTTATGCCTCTGTAGTTGCTACACCTCTCTGCGTCACCCTGGCACTTGAAGTGTGATAAATGGTTTCAAATAGCTAATGAATACACCTCAATTTTGCACACTTCCTTAGTTGTTATTATTTTTTGACTAATCAGTTAGTCTATGTTTTATTACTCTTGTTAAATAGTGATAGACTTGTGATCTTTGAGGGTACACCCTGCCTCTCTCACCCAATGTTAGCTGGTATAAGATTCAATCATGTGTTTCTAAGATGGGTCAGCAGAGTTCAATTGAGAGCATCCATGCTTTCAGACCAGGTAGTTTAGAGATGTGAGGAGCTTTAGACTTTGACCAATGGTGCTTGCCTAGTGTTCGAATGCAAACAGTGTAGGGCAGACAGATGGAGGCCTTCTGCAACTTCAGGATGAGCTGGCCTGGATGCTGTGTCTAAAGCTCAGGAGAGGCTCAACCTCAAAGGCTGGGGCACGGGGACTTTGAGTGTGTGTGCATGCATGTTGCATGTGAATATGTTTGTTTGCATTTACATCTGGGGAAGGCTTAATATTTCTACGCAGCCAGATACCTAGTATGCTGGTGCTGTGACCATTATACCAAGCAAGATGGTATGATATAGAAATAAACAGAGACTTTTCAAATACAGACAATATCGGGGGTTAAGGACACATGTGCCAGTATATTCTGAGGAAGTAATGAGGTTTGTAGTATCCCACCGGTTTTGTGCTCTTCGTTAAAACTTAAAATTAAAAGTTTTAAAAAACAAAGGCTTAAGAGATGATCTGAGGTGTAGTTAACAGTTTGTTAGATGGCCATTAAATGTTCATCACAACAACTGTGTTATTATTGCAATGCCTCAAAAAAAAAACTAAACGAAAAAATGATTACTTCAAACTGTTTTACCTACTTACCCTAATGTTTGTCCACTATTTAACATATCTAAATCATCCATTGCTTTATGTGAACATAGTTAACAGTGACTCAGTGCTTTTTTGCTAGGGTTAGAGTCGCTTTCTCTCTACTCACTGTGTTTGCACAGAGCTGTGGAGCAGCCACCTAACCCTCTGCACTTATCTTATGCTGAACAATTAATGTCACAGGGAGTGGATAGTGCTACAGTAATCAAGTGTAACAACCTCCCCTCTCACAGCAACAACTTCTCTGGCCGCAGATCTGCGTTGTAAGCAATGTTAGACAATTGGCACATAGCAAACGTTACTATTAACAACTTTGATCTTTCAATTCTAAAACTAATTGTTTATTCTCCAGTCTTAAGCTGTGAAATCTATAAATGTTTCCTTTTTTCCTGTTTTTATCATCCATCCATTTTCTTCTGTTTGTCCAATCCAGGATCACTGTTGGTCAGGATCCCCCCGGATCATAAGCTGAGAGGTGGGGTACACCCTAGACGGGTCACAAGTCCATGCGTTTTAATCTGTTTCTTTTTTTCTTTTTCTTTTTAATGGGGTGTGGCTACTCTCTGGGATGGTGCAGGTATTAATTAGGGTTTTTCACCACTGATTGCTGTCTATTCACTAGACTACCTGTCCTTCCTTCTTCTTCTCTTGTTGGATTCTACACTGACTCACTACACCATCTTGTGATACACGTTGGTATTACATGAAAATCTACTATGGCTAAGGATAAGTTAATTCACATTTAATAAGAAAAAAAAAAATTACATAGATGTTTTTGAAATGACTTCTTAGCTGTTGTTTCTGCACCTTCTGTTGATAAAATCTGTTAATTCTGGAAAGTAGGAAACTATTTCTAATTTACAATGAGTAAGCAATCAATACTTAATTAACTATACATGTCAACTTTAAATTACATTTACAAAGAGCCATATTAAACTCCCACCAATATAAACCTATATATATATATATATATATATATATATATATATATATATATATATATATATATATATAACACACACCTATATATATATATATATATACCTATATATATATATATATATATATATATATATATATATATATATATATATATATATGTATATATAGTACTTACTTTTAAAGGAAGAGTATTTAGATGATACTTGTTTTATTTAGTTTTTTTCTCTAAACATGCTTGAAGAAGTCTGTAGTGCAGTAAAAACAAGTGCAAAGTGCAGGCTTTCACTCTGCAGGAGTAGGTCATGGATAATGGGTACTGATTTGTAAATAATATTTTGGATTATATTATTATAATATTATTATTTATACAATATTATTCTAGAGTGTATTTCTAACTAGGCAGCTCATTCTCTTTCTCTTGATGATACTTTTTAAAGATATAATGCATTTTGGGGTCAACTTGAAAGAAAAGCAGATGTGAAATGTAAACATGAGATCAGAGGTCAAATGCGGCATGATATTTGGATGCAAACTATAATGTGATATTTAGAATCTCCATATATAATTCCCTATATGCCTATATGATGTCAATACAGACAGACAAGAGCAGCAAGAAGCAGTTTTAAATAGCGCTATATAGCATTCTATTGACCTTGAAGGAGAGGTCAGAGTCATAAAATCACAGTTTCTAAGTTATAAGGCTTTTTGTAAATTTTTGTCCAATAAATCATTACGTTGACCTTGAAGACCTTGGTGGGTGTGAGCCAAATTTGAATAGTTAACATCACCACACTCTACACCCCTACACAGTTTTATCAGAATTCATTCAAAACTTTTTGAGCCATTGACAGCCATTGACAAGCATGAATTCAAACACTTCCAAATACATAACTCCTTGGCGTAGGTAATTAAAACACACACACACATCATCACTTACTTTCAAAGTGCACAATGCCATCAATCTGGTCAATGAAGCCATTCATACGTCCCTCAGTGATCATCTGGGAAGCAATCTTTTCAGCCTATAGACACAAAAAAGAACCTCAAGTTTCTGTGTACCACTATGGAAAACAGGCAATGATGATCAATAATACTTCAATAATTTCCCTATGGAGTGGTAAACTAGTGTAGCTGTTATAGTAGTTTAGTGTTAATCCAATTCATATCTCACTTTTGCAGGGGGGATTTCCAGCAATGCTCCTAGCTCTTCAAAAGTGATGTTGTTGTAGAGTTTACTGGCTGACAGGAGGTTGTGTTCGATCACAGCTCTGTCGAGGATGCTGGAGCCTGAAACAAGAGAAAAGATTGTTCAAATACTGTCTGAAAGAGAAGAGCAGTTTGCCACTATAAACTATATCCACTACTTATACTTATGTCTTTCCATTTCTTCATCTTCAAAATGGTAACAGGAGAGTCCCAGATTTTAATATTAGTGACTCAAATGTTTAAACCAGCGTCAGATTATGTGAAACATGTAAAAACGTTTATTCTGTAGCTTTCAAATCTGTAAATTTTGCTTTATGACCTTGTTGACATACTTGTACCCGAGTAGGTCTGCTGCTGCTCATCAAGTACTCATCCCTGTTTGTGCTGTATTACACGTTCTTTAGGTCAAATCTGTCCCTTGTTTAGATCCGCTTACAAGTTATTTCTGCTTCCAAAACAACTTATAAGAAAAATCAATCTGGCCCAGCCCTATTTATGTTGGTTAACTGTGTAACGTATGTTATTTCCATTGGTTTGTACATTTAGAGGCAGCAAGCAGTTTTGTGCAATAAATAATTGACAACTGCAGGTATATGACTGACGGTGGCCAGTTTGAAAAAATACCACCCAACTCTACTGGGAAATGGTAACAAATACAGAAGCTATAAAATGAGTGCCTTCATAATCAGCACTTACATCAAAATCACAAATAATTAATTTGTAAAGCTTAATCTATGCATTATTAACAAAAGCTCATGCTATGCTTTGTTGTCACTTGGATTTGCACCTCATGATCCTGAGGGTGCGAACAGGCAAGTATCTCCATGCGCATCCATGCAGGAGCACAGAGATTCCCAGAGAGCAATGAGGGAAAGTTCTGCAACAGCTGGAAAAGTTGCAATCCTCTATGGGAAACTTGATGGTGATGGATTTTTTTCCTGTTTTGATTGCTTTTCCTATTCTAGAACTGAAGTGGTCTTTACTTTCCTGCGCTGCAAAATCTATTGTCCAGTCACAGACTGCAGCAAATAAATCGAGCACCAGTATAAATGGTTACAGAACTGTGCTGATGTCACAGTTATCACAAGCAAGGACCAATATAGCTTTGACATTATAGCTGCAGGTAAAACTTTTCTAGAAAAAACTTGCACGGCAGGCAGGGATCACAAAACCAGAACAAATATCAGCTGTCACCAACTGATTTAATCACAGTGGAGAAAAAGAACATTTCTCACAGTATACTGTGTAAAACCCAGTATCTTGGCTTACCATCCGCTGTGGTGGCTTTCTGGTGAGGCATCAGCATGGCAGCAAACTCCTGCAGTTGGTTACCTCTGATGATGCGGTCCAGGTACATCTTCTCCAGGATACCATAAGCGGCCAGCTGCTGACAGCGCTCGTCCTTAAAGAGAGTAGCCAACATACGGGAACGCTGCTGTCCTAAAACAAATTAAACCCGTTTTCAGTTAAGAAGTGGGAAAACAGCAAACCAGAAGTATGTTTATATATTTTCCATGAACATTATTTCTGAAAATGTAACACCTGGTTGTACCTGCAGAGGCCAGTATGGTGCAGTTCAGAGCATGCTTCAGTGCCTCCAGACGTTCACTTTCATGAACAATTGACTTATAAGACAGCTCGTTGTATCTTTGTGCAGCTTCAATAAACTTCCTTCTGAAGTCTAGGACTCTGGCATAGCACACCTATTGAAAGCAGCATGAACACTTATCCACACAGCTACATATAAACAACAAATAGACTGTGTAGCTATGAAATCACTACGGGATCGTGCACCTTATAGTGTATCTGCAGCTGTTCATTAGATGACTCATTCTGAAGCAATGAGGCTCTGTTGATGTAAGCTTCTGCCTGAACTGGATCATCATCTTCTAAGTAGAGTCGAGCAATTTTCAGGTATGTATCCAACTTATAGTCAACATTATATTGCCTGAAAGGGAAATAAATACATATTTTTAAAGGGATTTAAAGACATAATTAACATAAGAGCAAGACTTGTATGTGAGAACAGTTTACTTACTTCTGTCCTGTTTCTAGGGGAATACCAACTAAAACTTGGGCAGCGTTTCTCCAGTCTCCCTCCTTTTCATAAATGGTTGCTAAGTGCTGTCTGATTGAGGCTACCTGAGGACACGTAGGAACATCATTCAGTTATGCACTGCAGTGGCAATACTCGAGTTTAACTGCCTGAATGATTGCCTCCATTAGTACTGTGTCAGAATGCTGGAGGGCAATTACCTGTTCCTCAAAGGAGATGACCCTAGGCTGAATCTTTTCCAGGGTGAAGTGGTATACTGCTTTAGCTGTGGCGTCGGGCAGGTTGGGCAGATGTGTGCAGAAATCAGTAAGCAGCTGTCTCGAGATGACGAGACTGACATTTTCATTGACCACTGCAGAAATGTAAAATATAATATTAAGACATTCTGCTTACAAATGCACTGAGCATGTAGAATATAAGCAGATGGTATAAAAGAGCACAGGCACAGCATACTTGCTTCAACAAAGGCCTTCAAGGATTCTAATTGATCAGCATCAGTAAACTGAATGGCCTTCTCCAGAATTTGCCGATATCTGCAAAAGATTCCATGGTTTTACTGGTAAGTTCAAAATTGTTACATAGAAAATTCAACTGTTAAAACTTAAATGTGAAATATTCATACATTTTAAGTTACAGTATGCAGCCCAGTGTTTCCCTATAAATATATCAAATTTACTTGGGCAAGGTATATTAATGGCTGCATATGTATGTGTGTGAGATCTTTGTTTTATTTTTTTTAAATCCACCTGGAAAAAAAAAAAAGAACGATTGCATAGCTCTTATTTTGAAAGTTCAGTTGGCTGGTGCTTCTCTTCACATCTTTTCTCTACTAACTGGCTTGCTGGCCAAGTTGCTTTTGTAGCAATCCTCAATATCAGCTGGCCACTTGCCCAGCATCAGCATCTTGACCCACTTATCCAACTGATGTTGCCCTTCTTCAGCTCAGGACACACCAGTACACATCTGTCTAACCTCTATAAGCTGAAGTCATTCACATAAAGCTACAACAAGTTCCCCACGGCTACAGAGAAGAACAAAGCCTGCTGTCAACCACCTGTAGTCCAAGATGGTGCAGTTAAAGTTCATCTGCACGATGAGAGTCACTGACGAAGCAGCCAGTAATATTTATATCGATCAGCTATTTATTGCTGAAGCACAAGCCCACAACCTTTCCTCGCCAGAAATAGATTGTAAATCTGTGGGAAACACTGCATAATCCCATGTATACTGGATTCCCTTATAATAAACATAATGTATTACTTTTGCTGATTACCTTCAGATATCATTGTACATGTTCTACTGAATTTAAAACAAAATAAGTGTTCCATAGAAAAACACTTGTCAAAAAGTATATTTATGTATATTAAAGTAAGTGATTAAGTGTTGAGCTTAATAGTTAACAGAGTTTTACAGTAAATAACTGGTCAGTGGGTGCGGCGTAGAACTGTCTATATTTTACATGCAAAGTTTATTTCTCTTATTTGATAAAGATATCTGACATAGGAAATACAGAGAAGAGACAGGTAAGAGATGATCAATGATGGAAAGATTGATGACAGTGATTAAACCAGTCTAAGAAGAGGCTGGGTTATGGTTCTTGTGCTCTGCATTTGTACTTTTCAACACGTATCTATCCTGCAAGTTTGAAATCAATATGTTACACGATTACTGAGATACTGAAAGTGTGATGGACAGACGGATGGAAAAGTGATCCCCGAGTGTCTCCCTGCCTCTCTGTAGGGGAGACAATTAAAAAAAATAATGACAGTGTGAGTGTGAATGGTTGTCTATCTCTCTCTGTTAGCCTTGCAACCTGCCCAGGGTGTACCCTGTCTCTCTCCCTATGCCAACTGGGATAGGTTCCAGCTACCGGCAGCCCTGAATTGGATAAGTGAAAGAAGATGGATGGATGGATGGATGGCCCTGACAGTGTCATAAAACACTGAACAGTCATTTCTTCAACTACACCTTCTGCCAAAGGGTGTGTCATAGCCAATATTAGTTTGAAATTACTATTTAATACTGTAGTCTGCAAACACTTATGGCAGTGATGTCAACATCACAGACACTGTCAAACAGCTGGCATGGAGTAGTATGAGAAGTATGGACTTGCTGTGTGAAAAGGAATTTTTAACTTATTATTTTGAAATGAGTAAAGCACTAAGAAGAAGCAAAGCACAGAATTCCAATTACCAGTACTGGTACCAGTTCAAATGAGAAATGTACCCAACCCTAGTCACTTGCTGATTGATAAATTAATCTGTAGTCGTCACATCACCGAAGTGCTGTGCCAAAGACAACTTATGCACATAAGCATGATTAGTCCACATGTAGTTATAGCATTGAGTCTGTGGTCCCTTGCTAAAGGTGATGCATTTTATTGCGACTTCTGTGAAAAACAAGTGTATTTTATGCTTTAGTGAATTAAAGCCCTTATAATAAACAGTGGTTTGAATATTTTCATTATGGTTCTGGTGGTTTTCTTTTGGGAGATGGCTAAAACCTACTTGTTGGGCTTACGGACAGTCCTGGTGTGTGCACACACTTATTTACCAGGTCAGCAAAACTGGCCATTAACCACTACCATATTCGTGGATAAAATACCATAAACACTTGCCTTTAACACAAACACGTATAAAATAGGACCTAAAGGTTACATGTTAATAATAATTGCCTGTTTTGACAATCAATGCCAACAGAACTTAAATTGTTAGAGTAGAATTTACAGAAGTGCTGTATTTAGCTTGCACAGATGTTCGCAATAAACAGGCTGTTTATTAGGTGGTAAGCGCGTACACAGTGTCGTGGCAGTTTTCTAGTCAAGTAGTTCTGTTCAAACTCTAAAGCTATGTTGTGCACAGCACCAAATGTGTAGCTAAAAAGTAGCAAGTCAGCTAGTTAGCGTGTGTGATCAAACATACACTTCTCATATTATACTACCATCACGTAATGTGGGCAGTCTCTCCGTTTTTATGTTTCTTGCACTTTGCATAAACGTTGAAACCAAAAATTGACAGACTGGTAACGCTTCTGTCTGATTTAGCAGCATCTATGGCTAATGCAGCTAACGTTAGCTTAGCTTAGTCCAGAACAGCGGTCTAACTGCTAGCTAACAGTTCCGGTTGCAGCTTTTAACGAACGGTGTTTTCCAAAATTAACGCTACATACTTGGCAGCAAGATCTTTATGAGATCCACTTGAGTTCATCAGTTGTGTAAGCTCCTGCCTCACTTCGGTCGCCATTGTCGCCTGCGTCCAAATGTCAACAGCACCGGTTTTCTCTGCCAAGACAGGGGGAGCCCTCCGTCTGCAGCCAGAGCGCGGAGCTCGGCCAGGAAGTGACGCACCTAGCCAAGAGGGGAAAGAAAGGTTAATTATTTTAAGGCAGGCTTACATGTTAAACAATTATAATTATATATTTTTATTTTTTGGTAATAAATAATGATAGATTTTTTAAAACAATTTGTCTTTCCTCTTTTCTGAATAATCATTTGTCAGATTCAGATTACATAAAATCACAGCTATTATGTTGTATTTTTTATTTTATTTTATTTTATTTTTTGCCGTTAGTGACGTGCTTTAACCTTTTTCATCACAGGTAAAATCTTAATTATGATGAATTCCTCGTAGGAAAACTCCCCTTTTTAAAAAATAGTTAAAAGAATAAAGTCTCAGTAGGCTGCTTGTTTGTAGAGCAGCTCTACATATCACTATTTTGTTGCTCTTATGTAAGACTAAATAACTAGCAGGGCAAAACAGACAACTGCCTCTGGGCCATTTACTGGAATCTAGGTTTAATAGTAGTATCAACGCAGTGGTGATACTACATATTATACTACATATATTACATATTACATATTATACTATGCATCATATTTTTTAATCGATCAAAAATGTGTGTAGCGTTGCAGGTAAAATGTAAGTAATTAATGGTGAAAAAATGGTGATCATAGTAATAAAATAGATCTGACAATAGAAGTCAGTTATATGCAAGTGATCTCAATTAAAAGTATTCAAACTTCTGAATATTACATTTTATAGTCAAAAACAGGACATAATGTACACAATATGAAAAGTACATAAATACATGTCTCATGGTATCAACTTTGGTACAGGAAAAACTAAAGACCATCGGAACTTAATGACTACTGACCACCCCTCTCATCACATATTGATGAAGGTACTGATGAGACTAAATTGGCCCACCTAGGACCCCAGCTGAAAACATTTCTTGACCTTCTGCAGTTTGTATACAGAACAGTCATCGTATGCAGCAGAGAGTTTACTCCCATCTAACAGTAACATGGTGAGGATTATCTTGAATGATTACCTTTGATTTCTCAAGAGCATTTAACACAATTCAACCACTGTTCCTGAGGAGAAGCTACAGGAAATGTCAGTAAACGCATTCACCATGTCATGGATCATCTTAATGACTACCTGACAGTAATATGCGAGATTGGGAAGTCATATGGGAAGAATAAACTATTTCTCGTCTCATCATCATCTCACATATTTTAGCACTGAGTCACTTATTATGTGATCTCTTGTTAATAAATCTTTTGGTACTTGTACTGTCACATTAAACTGCTCTGTTGGTTATGGTTATTATTAGCATACATCATAATATGTGTCTCAGCTAGTTCAAAAAATAATAATATCCTGTATAAATAATGTAAAATCAATTAATGATATATTGCTAGCCCTTTTTAATGATATTTTCTGCTAATATGTTGATTATTGTTTGTATATAATCTAGGTTGTCTCATGCATTTGTGATTTTGAAATTATTTATTTATTTGCGACTATTTAAATGCTATGTCAATTAATACAATTACTTTTTTTATTAAATATAGCATAGTTTTACTCTACCAGAAAAATGAGTTTATCAAAAATAGATTTGAAATTGTTTTGTTTAAACAGTCCTGATGTTGTTGAACTGTGTTAGATGGTGTACCTTTAAGTGTTGCGTCAGTGTTGCGTAGCTCACGGAGGGCGTGGCCGGCCTGTGAAATGTCAGGGAGGAATGGCGCTCGGCGCGGTATTTTGAACAATCGTCTTTTCCTTTCCTCCCTTTATTTGGAAACACTGCCTGGCGTAAAAATTTTGGGTAAGCATGACTACGCGTTGGCCTATTCTAGGATTTGCTACACTGTATTCAACAGAAAGCTGCACACTTAAGAATGTGTTCAGTGTTGAGATCATATAATGTTGTGCTAGCTAGCTCGGGTTAGCAAGCTCAGCAAGTTTGCTAGTACAGTTGTCCTGCCTGCTGGGCTGTCTTGATGAGACTGCTGCTGATGAGGATGATAATAACGATGTTTAAGGGTGGACCGGAGTGAAACCTCAGCATATCCCCAGGAACTGATTTGGTAGAGTATTCTGTGCGCTGAAAGAAAGTTTGTCGTGCACAAAACGCTCAGTTTAATAACATATGGTGTAAATATCACGTCAGTCGGCCGCTAAGTTAACTTACTCCGTCCGCAAATGAAAAGTAAAAGCTAACTTAGCTGCCCATTGAGTTGTTCTGGCATCCTGGTGAAGCGTCTTCAGCACGAAAGATGTTTTTCTATGGATGTAAAATATTGAAAGACCTAAGTCAGAAGTTGCCTTTGCTGTTAGTAGTTTTCATATTACTTTAGCTGTTTACCTCGTAACGTTATTGTAATTGACGTTTTTCTGGTTCATTGTCATACTGTTACTGGGTCAAAAATAGGACTTACCTGAGGTTAAACTAAAATGTCATTTTAACTGGTTAGGCCACGCTTGATCAAGGCTCCAGCCTTGAAACATAGACAATATACGCTGTAAGGAGCTTTGTAATTGCAGTGGCAATAGCTGCGTTGTCGGTCTAAAATATTGTAATTCCTCCGGTCTCAAGTGACAGGAGGAATTATGAAGAGCTAGCATTGTTTACGTTTTCAGAGTCTGCTGAAAGAGTTTTTTTTACTTACTAGCAGCAGCCTGTTAACAAAAAGTCTCATCTTCAGCTGTTGTGTGGTGTGTTTGTTTTGCAGCGGACTGTCAGTATAAGTGTCTCTGCTCATTTCGTTTATTTATAATCGCTTTCCCTCTGTTCAACATAGCTCAGTGTTAGCCGGACAGCTAACTGAGCTGATGACGAGGTAAAAATGGCGGATCTTTCGAAATCCAACCCCGGCCTGAAATAGTAACGCAGCCAGCAAAACAGCCTGTCGCTTCTTTTTTCCCCTCACTCTTTGCCCCAGTCAGGATCACTTCTCGGCATTTATTAAGTAAATGAGTGCAGCTCAGCACAGTTTCCCTTTGGTGGCTTTCATCTGGGGACGTGAAGAAATCCGGCTCAGTTAGCTCTGCGTTTGTCTGTGGTGTGGAGTGGGTAAGGTTCATATGTGTGTTTCGGTGGATTAATGTTGAGTAGAATGCAGCAGGACAGAGATACGCCAGAGATGATCGCTGCGGCCCAGCATCAGCTGTCAGGCTGTGTCAAAATGAGCGCAAGTCAAAGTCAAACGTGACTCATGCACACGTCTGTATTTATTATACCTCACGTGACTGATTAATGAGAAGTAATTTACAGGTAAAGTTATGACAATCTGGCATTTCTGCTGCGAGTGCACGGCTAGCTCGCTGGCTTTAACTGTCTTATTTTCTATTTTCATTATAAATTTTAGCATGCAGCCTGCATTATTATCCAGTTATGTATACCAGTTATGTATATTTGTTAATTGAGAAAAGCAATATGACATTCTCCGATTTTTACTTTTTGGTGTGCTTTTCCCTGTTCATGGTGCATCTAGTTCAATAAATGGAAGAGCTCCTAGTGTGTGTGTGTGTGTGTGTGTGTGTGTGTATACACACACACACACACACGCATTCTGGGTATGACCACATGAACCAGTGTAACTGACAGTGGCTTTAATGTTGTGGGTTACTGGTGTTTGTAATGCATTTTACTATGACAAATGTCCTTTTAGGATTAACAGAAAGCTGAGAGTTTGCAAGCATGGATGTGGTGTCACCAGAGCTCAACAGCCTCCTCCCTGATGAGATCATGGATACTGAGGCTATAGAGGATGTCCCACACTCCCAACCTGACAGTACCACGGTCCAGTCAGAGCCCAGCGATGATGCATCGGTCCCTATGGAAACTGATACACCCGTGGTTTCAGAGAACGTGACCCTCTGTTCAGATGCCACTTTAACCGAACCCGCTCAGGCTATGACCACCTCTGTGCCCACAGACTCCACGCTCAGTCTCAGCCCCAGAAGTCTGCTTCCTGTCTCAAATTCCAGTACATCGTCCCCCCTTCTTACCATCAAACCAGCCTTGTCTACTTCGACAGCCACAACCAAAACAACAGACAGCGTGACTGGGACTAGTGTGACTACAAGTGGATTACAGAAGCTCACAGCTCCATTTACAATCTCTCCTGCAAATCGCCAGATCATTCTCAACAAGGTGGCCTCATCTCAAGCGTCAGAAGCAGCAAAGTCTGCAGGTAATCCACCCCAGGTCATCAAGCAGGAGGGACAGAAACTTTTGGTTACAGCTATAGGAAAGTCGGGGCAACCTATAGTGCTTCAGTTACCCCACACGGGCAGCAAGCCTGGCATTTCACAGACTGCCGGAGACACCAAGTCTCAAACTCCACAGTTTAAAGTGGTGACTCTTGGTACGAGGTCAGAGCTGAAGCCAGTGGTGGGCAACCAGGTGACCACATTACAGACCCAGCAGTTGAAGACTGTACAGGTAACCAAATCAGATAAATTTAAACATTTTAATATTTGTCATGTTACACTTTTTCAGGCTATAAGATAAGGTCTACTTTGGACTTGTTACTTGGTCTAGGCTGCCAGTAAAGATCAGCTGAGAACAATGCACTGAGTAATTAAAGTTTGATGTTTTAGAGAAAAGCAGTAACCTGGCTGAGGCATACAGCGTGGAACTTTTATGCACAAAGAGCTCAGTTCAATTGTATTTATACAAGTCCAGTTTACAAGAGTAGTCATTGCAAGGAACTTTATATCGTAAGATAAAGCCTGCACAGTATTAGAGAGAACCCTGATGGCATGATGATCCCTTATAAGCAAGCACTTGGCGATGGTGGGGTAGAAAATCTTCTTTAATAGATGGATTGGTTTGGGGGATGAGGGGAAGAGAAGACAGAAAAAGCAGCGTAGTGAGAGAGTCACATTGGTGAGCAGGTTTGGCCGTGTAGTTTAAATGTTGAAGGTGAAGACTCCTTTTTGTTTATATTTGTAATTGCAGGGTATTTCCTGTATTTTTGTTAGGATCTGGTTGGAGGGGACTAAGGAGGATTTTGGCTGTGTTCAAATGTAAGACACAGCAGACTGTTTAAAGTCCAGATGTGGTAGAGGTACATTGAATCTTACAATCTGAGAAATCTGTCCATCCAGCCGATCTTCACCTATCTGGAGGACAGTTGACCAAATCTACTTAGCGGATGTATTACTGGATGCTTGAATAAGTGTAGTGGTAAATTCAAGCTTGTTTAGAGGAGCTGCTCTTATGTTTGGGTTAAAAAGTTGTTACCAGTGACTGCTTCATTCAGGAGGAGCAAACATGCACACACAGGCTTGTTTGTTTGGCAATTTTTTGTCCTCACAAAAAAATATGTAGTGAAATGAGTACACTCACTCACATGGTTTAGATGAACATTGGTAGTAGTATGGACATTATTAGTGCATTATATATTTAATAACTGAAGTTAACGATCCTAAAAAATAATATTTTTGTTTAAAGTCATAGTTTAGAAGAGAGGGGAAGGTGCGTCCTCTTGTTACCTTACATGTAGAAGAATGATCATAATAATTTACCCCCAGTAAGAAATTTAAAAAAGAAAAACACTGGTATTAGAGTGCGAGGAATAGCTGCCAGGCCAGTGTGGCTGTGTAATGTCTTGTTGCAGAATAACTGGCATATTTGTCTGCAGATGAAAGAAATGCAAATTCGTTTTAAGTTATTTTAGAAAAAGTATTGTCATTTCAGAGTTATATGAGAGTCCTGACTAAGAAACATTTTAATACTACACATGGTCCAGCTCAGTATGTATGGTAATCTTAGTATATAATTGTTGCCCTTTTTAGCACCCTCATAAATCCAGTATCAGTTAAGTTGTACAACTTGATCTAAGGTATCAACATCAGTATCAGTAGACAAAAATGCAACACAGTTGAACAAGCTAGGACATGTCAGTGTTGGTCACCTGCAGTCAGAGGCAATGCTTGGATATTGAAATTGATACGTTTAAATATTTTTTCTAATTCTTCTTTTTTTTTTCTTTTCATTAATCATCTCCTCAGATTGCCAAGAAAACACCAGCATCCTCAGCTGCACCGATTAAGTTTATCATAACAAAAACTGTTAACAGCAAAGGTCTAAGTCCACAGACGTCAGTTCCTCCTGTAATCACAGGTAAGTCTGTTTAAGTAACAGCTGTTTGCGTCATCATTGTTTGAGACCATTTTTTCTGTGTGGAAATAATTATCCAAGCCACATAGTTTGTTTGTTTGTTTGTTTTTCCCGTCAACTTGTTTCCTAAATTGTGTTGTAATTAGCTTTGTCATTTAAGTTTGTATTGTCTATTTATAGGACGTGTCCTGACACAGAATTCACAAGTGATACCCCCTAGGACCATTACTCTCTCTGAACCCCACAACACTAGTATACAAAGTATCCCCGGCAAAAAGATTGCCATTTCCCCCCTCAAGACTCCCAGCAAGGTAAGTATATATACATGTATATTTTTCTATATTTACTTTAACTTAACTTAATCACACATAATTTACAAAGTTTGACCTGTTACAGCAGGTAAAACACAGGTGTATTAAATAACCTTGAAATCCCCTGCAATATGTTTATTCAGAAATATGTATGCAGTATCACAGAGGTATAATAATGGTACTTAGGCCAGACAAAAATGTTTGCTAGCCACATTTCTTAGATAATTTCTGTTTCTCTCAGTTTAACTGAGAAAGAGTTGAGAATTGTACAATCAGAAGAAACAAAGAACACCGTATGGTCAGGTCAGTGACAAGAAAATGTTTAATAAAATGTTAATTAAAAAAAGTGCCATATGGCTATTTTCTTTGGGAGGACGAATGCATCTTTAGTTCTTCAAGTAATACATAAATTGTTAGTAATCATAATTTATAAAAGTTTTTGTTGGTAGTGTTTTTTTGTAGTTTTAAAACATTAGAATCTTAAACTTTTGGACCAGTTAATAGGGATGCACTTATAGTGAATTTCTGGGCTGACACTGTTGTTTAAACTAACAATTTGTTTGATCTACATTTTTTGCTGATTGTTGATTATCCTGTTATTTGTGCCATGGAAATGTGGTTATTAAAAATACAGTATATGTATTGGTAAAGCTCTTCATCACACTGTCTTTGAACTTTTAGCCAGCCCGCACATTGATGTGATACAATTGATAAACCTCAGCCACCGACAATGGCAAGTGTCATCATATTAGCAGACAGGATTATATCAATCTACAAGGTCAGCTACTTAGAAAAAGTTAAAGTGAAGCAAACTTCTGTTTCTCCTCTGGTCCTCCTCTTTCCTGTGTGCTGGTAGAGAGGGGGTAAGTCTGTTTTGTCTTAACACCAGTGCATCAATGGAAAAGGCAACAGTAAGCATTTTGATGAGGAGTATCTCTGAGTCTGGCTTTAAGTTGTCTATAACTGTTCTCTGATCATTTAGCTTAAACTAAGAAATATTCACGCACACAAACACACGGCATACCAGTCTCCTTTTCAGAATTTTGCCATTGACTTGTTAGAAAATGTAGGTTTATGTGACATTGTACATAATGCTCAGCTATGCAAGTCCCTACTGCTAGGTACCCTTTCCATACTATTTGATCAGGTTGTGTTTCCACAGCTTATACTGCTTGTCTGTTTCTACCAGGTGACTGTGGTGTCTGTGGCTTCCCCAACCTCCAGCGCTTCTCAGAAGTCTGTAGCGCTGCCTGTGAATGTAGCACTTGGCCAGCAGATCCTCACAGTCCAGCAGTCTGCATCTGCATCTCCAGTCAAGGTGGCCACCAGCCAAACTACAGCACAGGTAACATAAAAGCACAGAAACACCTCCTACTAAGGACTCAGTTATAGTTGATGCCCATCTGCTCTGGAAAAAAGAGATAATTTTTTTTTAATTATCCACCTAATTGGTATCCACTCGTGTCATTTCAGCTGAGTGTGAGTCAAAAGGCTGCTGCATACTGCTGTCATGTACAGTCATGCAAACAACCTTCTCTTGTCTTTCTGTGGTCTTGAGTGCACCTTGTTTTATTGCTGCATGTAGAATGGAGCCAACAGGAAGGAGATTAAGTGAAATAATAAAATGGAGACAACTCACTGTTACTGCAAGTGCAGTGAAAGCTTCCAAACATGTGTTACACTGATGATAATATGAGAGAGAAAAAACAACTGCAAAAACTCACCTGACCACTGTTTGCAGTTAAATGAAAAAAAATGCAGTTAAAATCTGTTTGTATAGCTTGAGTGAAATGCCTAAAATTTGCTCATTGCTCAGATTCCTCCATGCCACTTTAGCTCTCCCATTATCAACCCGCTGCTGACGTGTGGTGTGGTAAACACAGAGATGAACTGAATGGATCGGTCACAGATATCCGATCCAGCTTTTTTGGTTTGAAACGGCCAGCTATGTTGCTAAAGACATGGTCGCCTCTATTGTAGAAAAGGCAGCATACATAGTCATGTTTACCTCAGTGTGCAGTGTGTGATATTAATAATGAGATAATTGCCTCACATCAGCTGTACCTCCAATATACATTTTCAGCCAGAAATAAAACAAACGGGTCTAGTTTTTTGTGTGTCAGAAAGATTATGTAAGGTTGTTTCCAACAGGTACAAAGAGAATTGTTTACCAGGGAAATGTTTTGATCACATGCCCCGAACATGATAAAAGATTCTTTTTATGCATTTTACATCTATAACAAGGGTTAAGCAGTTGGGGAACATTAATCTTGGCCTGCAAAAAATAAATTGAAGTAAACTTTGAAGACTTATGTGGCTAGAAATGATTGTAAAGTAGTCAGCTCTCAACACAGTACTTTGGTGGTTATTTCTTAATTTCCTCTATTGTTAATTTCAGTCTGTCTCTTCTTGTATCTAAATGTTATCAGAACATTAAACCTCTGCAGTCTGTGGCTGTTGGAGGAGTGGGTGGATCCCAGTTTAAAACAATCATCCCGCTGGCCACCCAGCCCAACGTGCAGCAGATCCAGGTGCCTGGCAGCAGGTTCCACTATGTTCGCCTCGTTACAGCAACCACAGCGAGCAGTGCAGGGCAGCCCAGTGGTCCCAGCACCAGCTCTATACAGACAGGTGACCTATGTACTTTGTTTCTTCTGCTAATAAATATAGGCGGCACTTTGTAATTGCTCTGTAGCAACTCATGATGCTTATTATCTCACAGCTAAACCTATGGTGGTCAGTACAGGAACAGTCAGGATGTCTGTCCCAGTTGTCCCAGCACAGACCATGAAACAGGTAACCTGGGTGTCCCGGTTTATTCAAACATTCCAGCTTTCTCTGAAATGTTCCTTGAGCAGCATTTATGGTTTTATTCCCTGTAGGTGGCACCCAAGCCCTTAACATCAGGAACGCAAGTAGTAACCACCACTCAGACTCAGCAACGTCTGATCATGCCTGCGACTCCACTACCCCAGATCCAGCCCAACTTCACCAACCTGCCTCCAGGCACCGTCCTGACACCAGCGCCAGGAGGCGGGAACGTGGGCTACGCTGTCGTGCCAGCACAATATGTCACACAGGTTAGCAATCTGTGTGCGTATGTGTGGTTTAGATTTTTTTGTTTGTTTGTTTCTTTGTTTTTAATACATGAGCTGCCTTTTTCTGAGTGGCTTGAGCCATTTCATTATCCTATCTTGTAGATCCAGCAGCCACCATTTGTGACGCTTGCCAGCAGCTCTGGTTTCTCTGCGTCCACTGGTATCCAGACTCAGGCCAGATTGCCTCTTAATGGGTGAGAAAGGGCAGAAGCCAGCATCGAAAGGCCAACTAAATTTGGATTTATTTGCCTTCTTGACTGTCTATAGTTTGGTAATCTAATGTTTATTGGTTCACAGTTTGTCAGCAACAGAAACAACCTCAAGGCCAAGAAAACCATGTAACTGCACCAAGTCGCAGTGCCTCAAACTGTGAGTACCTGTCATTGATGCTAATGTTTATCTATTTGATAAATCTGTGCAGATGAAGCTTGATGATTAATGCATGTTTAGCTATATATTTCTAATTTCAGCTGTAAATTTTTGTAAAGTCTCTGTGACATTTACCTAAAGTTTTTGGCTTTAGGGTCTGTAAGTCAGGCAGACCAAACCATTCACATTCTAGTTTTGGCTCTGTGAATAGTGGTACACATTTTGACTTTTTATTATTATTATTATTACCTGAAGGACCACTCTCTTTTAAATGCCTTGAGGCAAAAGTTCACTTGGACTGGAGCATAAATCATTATGGTGGTCAGAGTAGTTCAGTAGGGCTGGGTGATAAACAACATTTTAATCCTAATTCAGATTTTTGGCTTCTAATGACTTTAAAATAAACAGGATTTTAAAAACTCTTTGGTCAACAAGATGAGGAAGAAAAACGCTCAAGATGAACTTGTGGAAGGATTATCAGTTTTCGGCAGCTACCTTTGTCTTCAGATTGCTCAGGTTCTCTAACCTGGTATGCTTTTGGTAGCACGTGAGTTGGTGTTCGGTTTTGCCTCTCTGTTGTTTGCTGCATGCTTGCTATGTAGGTCTCCTTAGCCGCGCAAGCCCGCTGCCACTTGTGGCTCCCTTTGCCCCTGCCTGCACCCACATTCATCCCAGTGTGGAAGCTAAAGGCTGGTGGGGATCCATGCGTGCTGTTGCGAGATGAGCTTTAAGATCAAAAACATCTCCTAGTGAGGACTCCATCCTATATATATCTGTATCTATATGGCACTGAGTCCCAGGTCAGAGTGCTGCTCCACCACCCTCAACTCTTTTTATTTTGTTTTTCATTTATATTTAAAGTTAAATAGAATCTCCTGCAACCAACACGTTTTAAAGTTCAATAAAGGCATGATGTTTAAGTTAAGGAATAATCATGGTTGATAATAGAGATAATAATCAGAATTATTGTTGTTTTTGCCATAATCTAGCAGCTTTAGGTCACATTGACCCCAACACTTTTCTGCTCAGAACTGAAAAATTCATACACAAGAAGAAGTCAAAGAGCAGCTTTGCTGTGAAATTGCCATGATGTCATAAAGTTTTGCACAACTTTATATGATGGCCATAATCAATACCACAACCCAGAAACAGTCTCAAATATTTAATGTATTTTATGATGCTGGACAGAAAAGGATGCAAAAAACAATGTATGGATTAATGAGTAATGTAGGATCTTGTAATCGTGTCCTAATGTTGTATTAACTTGCTGCAGAAACTGTCTTAAATTTTTTGTTTGTGTTTAGGAAGCCCTGAAAGACTCAATGCTACTGAATCACATTAATGTTGATGCAGTCTTAATAACTATCATGCTTTGCGTGTCCTCCTCTAGGTATTGTGACTGCTTTGCAAATGGAGAGTTCTGCAATAACTGCAATTGCAATAACTGTTTCAATAATCTGGAACATGAAACTGAACGTCTCAAAGCTATAAAGGTGAGGCAGAAGTCCTCTTTGTGAGTTCTGTTTTTGTGTTGAGCTCCATCCTGTCTGCCGGATGAATCACTGCAAAAATCTGTTTTCGTAGACGTGTCTGGACCGAAATCCAGAAGCCTTCAAACCTAAAATTGGAAAAGGCAAGGAGGGAGAGTCAGACCGTCGACACAGCAAAGGCTGCAACTGCAAACGCTCCGGCTGCCTGAAGAACTACTGCGAGTGCTACGAGGCAGGCTCTGCAGTATTTTTTTGTAAAGAGCTGTCACCTGGATTCATTCTTCTCTTGACATTAATTTCCTTTATTTTTGTTTCACCTTGCAGGCGAAGATCATGTGCTCGTCCATTTGCAAGTGCATCGGCTGCAAAAACTTTGAGGAGAGCCCGGAGAGGAAGACGCTGATGCATTTGGCTGATGCTGCAGAAGTGAGAGTTCAGCAGCAAACAGCAGCCAAGACCAAACTATCCTCGCAGATCTCAGACCTGCTCATGCGGACGACACCTGTGCTTTCAAGTGGAGGCGGGAGGTACCTGAAACACATTTCACACTTTTCTGCATAAAATCACACCTTTGAGGAGCTTATTTTACAGTTAAGATATGATATGTAAACTTATTTATAAACTTATTTATAATCTTAAGATGAAGAATATGTGTTTCAAGTGAGGGGTGTGGGAGACTGACAGACGGATTGGTGCAGCATCTGCAGTGATGTGGACGCAGTAATGATCTGTTGTGGCGAAGCTGTCAGTTTGTTATCAGTCTGTTCTTGCCCTCAGCTATGGCCATGAGCTGTCTGTAGTGACAAACAGAATGAGATTGCAGAAATGATCTTCCCTTGAAGGGTGGCTGGGCACTCTTTAGAGAGAAGGTGATGAAATCAATCATTCTGAAGGGACTCAGAGTAGAGCCACATATTTCGGCTGGGCATTTCTACTTAAACTGCTCAATCCCACGTTTTCTGTTCCAATAAGAGAAGTTTACCTTGGCCACTGAACCAATAGTTAAATTAATAAGCTGTATAGAAGAGGAGGCTGGGAATCGGTGTGTTCTCTGCAGTGCAACATCAGGCTTGACTTAAACATTGCTTTCCTATTTTTTTATAAACACAAGTTAACAAATAGATATTGGGGTTCAGTGATCTGCTCCATCAGAAATCCATCCGCAGTTATTACATTATAATTGTGTTAATGTACTTCTGTGGTGACACCATCTCATAGCAAGTTTAAGTATAGTAGTACGTGTTTTGAGAATCAGTTTGAAATGTTTGTGTGGAGCCCTGTACAAGCTGTAACTGTGTCTGTAAGGGTGTCAGCACATCTATATAAAGCTGTGGGCAACATTAAAAGTTTCATTGACAAAAAGTCTTCAGCATCTTTCTGCTTACTACAGCTGCTACCAGATAATCATGGCATGTCATACTTAGACTTTTGTTTTGCTTTTCTCCGCAGGCTCCCATATACGTTTGTAACAAAGGAGGTGCTTGAAGCGACATGCGAGTGTCTGCTTGAACAGGCCAAAAAGGCAGAACAGACTCACCAGCCTCAAACTGAGGCAGAGAGGATGATTCTGGAGGAGTTTGGACACTGCCTCATGAGGATAATCAACTCCGCGGGGAAAGCAAAAGCAGACTGTGCCTCCATCAACTGCTAGGCCAAGCCCTGCTAATGCTCGCCACCCTCCCCCAGCTGTGGGGGCTAAGAGGCACGGATTACTTTTTGCACTCTGTCCCAGAGCCCTGGGGTTTCTGTCATGCAGGGTAACAGGTTGTCTCCTTCATCAAAAGGCAGAACAATGAACTGAAAGCAGACAGATTCCCCCCGCCGCCTTAGCCAAGCTGAGGCCAGCTGGAATAATAAAAAAAAAAACATGGAGCAGCTATTTGCACTGTTCACCTATGCTAACAGAAGGACAAATAGTCTGCCTTTTAAGATGCTACCATACCTGTCCACCTGAGTGTGATGCACACAAATGACTGAACATGAATTGAGATGTTCTTTCACTTGATTTTATTTTTTCCCTTCCCTCTCCAAACTCCTGTCAAATGTTTCCTTCATGTGTTTTTCCATTTAACTCTGTTTTCTCTTGTTTTGTTTTGTTTTTTCTCATTCTGGGGTTTAAAAAAAATGCCCATAATTATTATGTAATCAGTATATTTGTGCTTACGGTAGACAGACAAAGATATGTATCTTTTGATATTTATTTTCACAGGTATTTGTAATCATCGTGAGCGCTAATATTGTGTGGCTTAAAATGCTACCAACTGTTAATTATTAACCAAGGCTAGGCTAAAAAGGCTGTTTTAATGAGAATAAGTAGATGCAATCTTTGGTTTTATCCTAAATCCTATTGTAAGATGAACGCATACACACAGCACTGCTCAGAATAGTTGTAACATGGTTGCACTGACAGATGCTCACATTTCTCCTGGTGCTGTTTTGTTTTCTTAGTTACATGCTTACTGTACATTAAAAATCAATTAGACCCCTGTGACTTCTTCAGTGTTCTTTCAGATGATGGAGGCGATATCTTGAGTGTCAAAGTGGTTTCTAGCCCTGTCCTCACCTATGTACCTTTAGACCCTCAAATGTCTGAGGTCTGATTTAGGCTATGCTGTAAAGCTGAGACTTGTGAACGAGGAGTAGAAGAGCTGCTGTTTTGTGCTTTAAGACAGACCTTAGAAACATTTGGGCAAAAGACATCTATTTTTTGTATTTAAGGCATGAATTTTAAAAGAAACGGACAAGTTGGTCATGGAGTTCCACACAGTTCTGTCCCATACTCATACTTTAATTTACATTATTAAAGATGCTGCACATTTCCTTTGTTATGCAGGTGATACTCAGTTTATTTATCTATGAAGCCAGATGACACAAATCAATTGAAGTACAGGCATGTCTTAAAGGCATAAAGGCCTGCATGACCTGTAATTGTTTTACTTCTAAATTCAGACAGAGCTGAGGTTATTGGGCCCTAAAATCTCAGAAAATGGGTCCAACTGGATATGTCGTCTTGTAATAACTTGGCCTCCGGTAACACTGTGAGGAATCTTGGAGTTATTGAGCAATAAAGGATATGTAGGAACCACTTCTTTCATCTGTGCAGTACAATTAGAAAATCTCAGTGATTCAGTTAAACTAGTTCATACATTTGTTACGTCAAGGGTGGATTATTGTAATTCATTATCAGGCTGTTCTATAAGCGCTTTAAAAAGGCTTAATTAGATCCAAAATGCTGCACTGAGAGTACTGACGGTGACTAGAAAGACACCACATTTCTCCTATATTAGTGTCTCTTTATTGACTCCCTGGTAAATGCAGAATTGATTTAAAGTCCTTTTCACATACAAACTCTTGAATATTCCGGCTGTGTGATAACTTAAAGACTTCATAATATCGTATTATCCCAACAGAGCATTTCACTCTTTGACTGCAGGCTTACTTGTGATTCAAATGTTTGAGCCGGGCAGAGCCTTCTGTATCAGGGCCCTCTCCTGTGGTACCAGCTCCCACAGGAGAGGGGCACATAGCATGGGAGACAAACACCCTCTCTACATTTTTGATAACATTTATAATTAACGCTGGATCAGCAGGGTTATTATAGTTAACAAAAACCGACGAAATAACGAAAACTGAAATTGAAAAAACATGGTCGTTAACTGAAATAATAAATAAATAAAAACTAAAATTAAAAGGAAAAAATGATAACTAACTAAAACTGAATTGTGAGTTTACAAAACTAACTGAAATTATAGATATTGTCACTTTTTAAAGTCTTGTGGATTGATATGAAATCATTTTTTCCACTCTCCGAGTTTAAGCTCGGAGCACCATTGGGCAACTGTGCGTGTGCATGTGCATGCGCTCCTCAAAGTAATGGCAGCATAGTCCCATAAGGAGTTTTTTTTGTTTTGTTTATACTACGATAGCATAGATAGCAGTGAGTGTCTTGTTGTGGATGATGAAAAATGTGCAGAACACTCCTCAGTCAGGAAAAAACACCAACATCAAAGAACATCAACATCCACCTGAGAAGCGCATACAGGGCAGCTATAGAAACCGCTCTGATCCTATGAGGTAACCTGGCGTGCACGCAGCCCGCAACGTTGTGATTAACCTGTTTGGTCCTTGTGCGTTTCCGGCTACTTTATATCAGTCAGATAATAACAATCAGGAATAATAATCAAAGCATCAATATAAGGACTCACAAATGTCAGCAAATTCCTGGAGGGAGACTGCTGAAACTATCGGAATGGATGTTAGGGAATGAAGAAAGTGAAGTAACAGGGACAAATATGTTTGCAGCCAAAAAACTGAGCGAGGACCGAAAAACATCAGCACACAACCACAAGGTAATTAACACACACAATCCAGCTACACATGCATAAATGCGGACATGAGGTCGGACACTTCCGTAGGTTGTGTACAGTGGCCGCAAAGACCCTGCAAGTCTAATTAGGAGCGTCTAACCAAGCTACCTCCAAAACAGAAGCAGCTTCAGGTGGAGAACATCAGGATGCAGCTAGATTTGACCTTTGACTCCTTCAAAGAGTTTGTTTTTGTCAAACACCACATGTAGGTGTTGTTAATCTGCTGCACTGACGCTGAACTTTATTTGGAGTTTATTGTAGAATTTATTGAGATTTGGAGTTCATAGTTTTCTTTGTTTCTCCCTGTTGATGTTCATGTGTGTCCTTAATGTTACACACATTTAGTATGTAGTGCTGCTGTCTGTGAACAGTTGGTTGTTGAATATATTTCTTTAAAGGGTTAAGTATGAAAATACTAAAACTAATACTGAAATTAACTAAAACTAAGCATAAAACCAAAACATAAAAACGAGCAAAACCACTCTGAAAACTAATTAAAACTGACTGAATTAGAGGGGGAAAAAGGAAAAACTAACTAAAATTAAACTAGAATGTAAAATCCAAAACTGTTATAACCCTGGCACACACCTGTCTGTATAAGACCTCACAGCTCACAGTGCATGTCAGAGCAAATGAGAATCATGAGGTTGAAGGAACTGCCCAAGGAGCTCAGAGACAGAATTGTGGCAAGGCACAGATCTGACCAAGGTTATAAAAGAATTTCTGCAGCACTCAAGGTTCCTAAGAGCACAGTGGCCTCCATAATCCTTAAATGGAAGAAGTTTGGGGCGACCAGAACTCTTCCTAGACCTGGCTGTTCAGCCAAACTGAGCAATCATGGGAGAAGAGCCTTGGTGAGAGAGGTAAAGAAGAACCCAAAGATCACTGTGGCTGAGCTCCAGAGATGCAGTATGGAGATGGGAGAACGTTCCACAAAGTCAACTATCACTGCAGCCCTCCACCAGTCGGGGTTTTATGGCAGAGTGGCCCGATGGAAGCCTCTCCTCAGTGTTAGACATATGAAAGCCCACATAGAGTTTGCCAAAAAACACATGAAGGACTCCCAGACTATGAGAAATAAGATTCTCTGGTCTGATGAGACCAAGATTGAACTTTTTGGTGTTAATTCTAAGCGGTATGTGTGGAGAAAACCAGGCACTGCTCATCACCTTGTAACAGCCAGAGCAAAAGGTATGGGATATGTTGTAAGGCTGAATGATGCCACAAGGTGTTGTTTCTTTCTTGTTGTTGTGTATGTTGGGATGACAACCACTGCAGAATGCCGCTGATGCTCAACCAGCCGACATCTTGGAGCGCGAGCTCTACGTTCTGACAAGCTGATTGCGGTATGCTCTGTTCCTGTTGTCATGTATGACCTGGCTAAGTAGAGCCGTGGAGGCCTGGCGTTTGATGGTCGTAAGTTCCGCCAAATAAAGGCACTGTATTCTGAACCTTGTCGGCTACGTTCATGAGTTACCCGGGGCATGGCTAGTGCTAACCCTAGCTAACTTCGCCAGTCTCTCCACCCGCACCAGCTGCCTGTTCCAACCTGCCCAATACAATCCCAACAGTGAAGCATGGTGGTGGCAGCATCATGCTATGGGGGTGTTTTTCAGCTGCAGGGACAGGACGACTGGTTGCAATTGAAGGAAAGATGAATGTGGCCAAGTACAGAGATATCCTGGAAGAAAACCTCTCCCAGAGTGCTCAGGACCTCAGCCTTGGCCGAAGGTTCACCTTCCAACAAGACAATGACCCTAAGCACACAGCTAAAAAAAAAACAAAGGAGTGGCTTCAGAACAACTCTGTGACCATTCTTGACTGGCCCAGCCAGAGCCCTGACCTAAACCCAACTGAGCATCTCTGGAGAGACCTGAAAATGGCTGTCCACCAACGTTCACCATCCAACTGCCCAAATCCAGGTGTGGAAAATTGGTTGCATCATTCCCAAGAAGACTCATGGCTGTACTAGCTCAAAAGGGTGCTTCTACTCAATACTGAGCAAAGGGTCTGAACACTTATGACCATGTGATATTTCAGTTTTTCATTTTTAATAAATTTGCAAAAATTTCAAAATTTTTGTTTTTTTTCTGTCAAGATGGGGTGCTGAGTGTACATTAATGAGAAATAAAATGGACTTTTGTGATTTTAGCAAATGGCTGCAATGAAACAAAGAGTGGAAAATTTAAAGGGATCTGAATACTTTCCGTACCCGCTGTAATATATATAGTATAACACTTATTGTTTACTCTTTTTCAGCTATGTTACAGCCTCTAAAATGTTAATCCTGTGCAAGGTTCTGCAGAGAGTGACAGCTGAGCACCAGGCCAGAGTAACCACAGGGAAAGTGAAGGAGTTAGTGGATGCTCTCTGTGCATCCATGGAAAGAAAATTCCACAGAATGGAATAAAACACTGTTTTGGCAGAAACCACCATTCTTGATCCAAGATTTAAAAAACTGGCCTTCAATGAAAATAGAGCAGATGATGAAACTCTTCTTTGAAGACCGAGTAACTGGTGAAAGTTCAAGGAATCCATCAGCAGATGCTATGGTGGAAGTGAGATCATATCTCAAGGAGCCCCTTTTACAGAGAAGTGCAGACCCACTGAGCTGGTGGGAAACCAAATGTTCAGTCTACCCACGTCTTAAAAATCTGAGGAGCTACTTGGGAGCTGAATGAGCCGGCTCTCAAAAAGGAGCCGTAAGTCCCATCACTACTGTGGAGGTATGGGGAAATATACAAAGCACACAACACTAATACAGTTCATCTGCTGCAGAAGGGTTAAGAATTACAATAGGATGAGATCATTACAAACCAACCTAAAGATTATTCAGAATCATTGATCTCAACAACAAGTGATACTGTACAAAGCACAAAACAATCTCGCTACCCACTAGAAACAGTGTAAACTCAGAGGAAAAGGTGTGTTAGGACAAATATTAAAAAGAGCTTTTGCTATTCACTGTGTAAGTAAAAAACTATTATACATCAAATCATAATTGATATGAAATAAGAAAGAAAGAAATAAACATGATAAGCAGACAAAAATTAAACTGTCATTGTGCTGTAACAACAGCTTTACCTTCAGGCACAGCGAGGATGAGTATGAAGGCGACTCCTCCAGTCAGAAGGGTTGCTATTTTCCCCCCAAAATCTCCAACAGCCACACGGAGAGTAAAACTGACGGTATCTCAAAAACACCAAAAAGGACCCGAGTTAAGAAGATGTTCAAGCCAAAGTTTTCCATTTCTAAGTACATGCTGTAGATGGAAAGGTTCAGTGAAAACCTTCAAAACAGGAGAAACACACATTTGATCAGAGAGACAGAGTCCCGCATCAGGTCACCATCATTTACACGATGGTCACAGTTTTCATAAAGATCTGTGCCAAAATAAAATGATTCCAAATATACTCTAATTCCATTTTAATTAACCATATAGAGATGTTGAACTTACCATGGCAGTATTGCAGTAAAGAAGTATTTGGTCAGCACTGACGATCTGAAGATGATTTTTATTCCTTCTTTGTTCACAGTGTCATTCATGTCACTCTGTGGCAAAAGTTATGCTTAATTTCATTTTGTGCAATTAATAATAATGGGTAATATATTACACCTGGACTGGTTTCATTTTGAATCCAAGGTAGAAAGAAAAAGAAAAAGAAAATTTTGCTAACAGTGGCAGCTAGCATGCTGCCACTGTAGCCTGACTTCAGATGAGCAGACGATGATATATATTTTTTAAGTTACAAGCTGTGGCATAAGCCTTTAGTGGAGGATTCACTCTGAGGATCTGAGTATTAAAAATAATTCAATAAAATGCAAGGTTTGCCGTGCCTTTGCTGGAATTTGTTCTATTTCTTAAAAACACGACTTTCAGATACTGCTTTTTAGGCCTGACACTTCTTCGTTTGTCCTCCGCTTGTCCAATTTCCTCATTTTTCCAAGAAGGCACTGGACACCATGCTGAGATATCCCAAGGTTTTGGGAATCACCTTGTTGTTGCAAAAAGAATTTAAAATCATTCGTAGAATTTAAAATCCTTCTCCTAACATACAGTGCCTTGCAAAAGTATTCGGCCCCCTTGAACTTTTCAACCTTTTGCCACATTTCAGGCTTCAAACATAAAGATATAAAATTTGAATTTTTGTGAAGAATCAACAACAAGTGGGACACAGTCGTGAAGTGGAATGAAATTTATTGGATGTGTCAAACTTTTTTAACAAATAAAAAACTGAAAAGTGGGGCGTGCAATATTATTCACCCCCCTTGCGTTTATACTTTGTAGCGCCACCTTTTGCTGCAATTACAGCTGCAAGTCTCTTGGGGTATGTCTCTATCAGTTTTGCACATCGAGAGACTGAAATTCTTGCCCATTCTTCCTTGGAAAACAGCTCGAGCTCAGTGAGGTTGGATGGAGAGCGTTTGTGAACAGCAGTCTTCAGCTCTTTCCACAGATTCTCGATTGGATTCAGGTCTGGACTTTGACTTGGCCATTCCAACACCTGGATACGTTTATTTGTGAACCATTCCATTGTAGATTTGGCTTTATGTTTTGGATCATTGTCTTGTTGGAAGATAAATCTCCGTCCCAGTCTCAGGTCTCTTGCAGACTCCAACAGGTTTTCTTCCAGAATGGTCCTGTATTTGGCCCCATCCATCTTCCCATCATTTTTGACCATCTTCCCTGTCCCTGCTGACGAAAAGCAGGCCCAAACCATGATGCTGCCACCACCATGTTTGACAGTGGGGACGGTGTGTTCAGGGTGATGAGCTGTGTTGCTTTTACGCCATCAGCACGTATGTTGTGCCCATTGCAGAAGTCCAGGTTGAGAATGAGAGGCTCCTGAGGCTGTGTGGCAGGAAGGAGGAGCTCAAGGCTTTCAATGTGGGACCATAGTTCTCCGCAGGTGGAACTTCGGACTCTCCTCCTCTTTTTGCCCTAAAAACCAACACATTAGACTTGTGAGCCACGAGCTGATTAAAACTGTGCACTGACAGTGCATCAATGCAGTGATGTGGACATGTATGGCTTGTATGTTTTCACTTTGGACTTCCGTAGTTCTCTTTGCTGGACCAGCCCGGATGTTTTTGGGCATGGAGCATCCTTTCCCTCTCAGCCTGCTCATAGTATTTGGCCTGCTGGGCCTGTGACAGCGACTTCCACTGTGGACAGAAGACACACTGTCAGAATCCACACTGCTACTACACGTAACTACAGGATAGCTGGTACACATGCACAAACATGAGCATCAAACATTAACAGATGCATAAATCTATGCAGTTACACACTTACCCTCTCTCCCACGACAGCATTGACAGCTGCACTCCCACTGAAGGTCAGTTCAGCCTTGACCTTTGTCCTCTGCTCCTTCAAATACAGCATGATGGCATTGGCTGGCTTCTTCACATAGAGTCCTCATCCTCCTGCTGCTCATGACGCTTCCTCTTTCTACAGGAATAAAACACAGAGTGCATTGTAGGGTCTTTACCCACAATACAAAGCGCCTTGAGGCGACTGTTTGTTGTTATTTGGCACTATATAAATAAAATTGAATTGAATTGAGAGTAAGAGCACATGTTACCACTGTTTACAACTGTGAGGAAGTATTTTAAAAACATGAGTAAAGCTGCAGAGCAGCATCTAAGCTCCATTAAATGATTACAATAATTCATGCAGGCATGTGCAGAGAAATGACAGATACTGCAGATCATGATCCAGTCCCACTCAAATAAAAAGGCTAAAAACAGCAGAACAAACTTACTTTGGAGAGGATGTGTTGAGTGGAGGAGGAGGAGAAGCAGCAAAGTTGCACACCATCACACCATTGCTACACAGATACAGAGAGACAGATATGAGATGACGAAGATAATGAAGATACAGATGTCCAGCAGCTGTGTTCACGCTTGTGTTTGTGAGTTTTACTTACAGTTTTCCGACAGGACGCAGGTAGCGGGTCACGCTGTCAGGAATGCGGAGGACACTGTTACACTGGAAAAAACAAAGCACAAAACAGGTGGTCAAACAAGCTGCAATAGTATCATCTATCCACCAGGTGGAACAATTTATCCTCTCTTTAAGACAAACACTGAAACTGAACATGTGACATCTCTGAGATGAAAACACATCTGGAGGATTGAAATATGCAGGTGAATAACCATAATGTGCCTGAATGACTCTGCTGAGGCTCACAGAGGTCAGTAATATGTGGAAGACCAAAGTGTGAGAACAGGAGCTTACTGGGTATGAAGGAGCAGCAGGAGGAACAGTGGCTGCTGTGGCTGCTCTGGGGACGCCATTTACAGGCCACTGATGCAGCAGGTTCTGTGGAGGGAAGGAGAAGGTTCAAAATCCATAAAGCTGACAGTACAGCATGTCAAAGACCACATGATAAACACCACAGAAACATACAGCCTGTTTAGAGAGACTGCACCCTTGGTAATGTAATCCTCACCAGGTTCAAAGAAGATTGCATGAACAACACAAACTACAGAGATCGGTGGGAGGAGAACAGCTGCGTAAAACTACATCCATCCATAGTTTTAATTGTTCTTGAAAGCTTCACTTTGCTCTCCTGAATTATTCCTTTTGAATTATGACTTACTGGCAGTGATTACTGATCAGCAAAGCTTCACACCACAGTAAATACAAGATAAAATACAAGGATAACTTGTGATCTAGCTGTAAATAATATTTGGTGTCCTTCTAGACATTGTACAGTGTTGCACACAGATTTCAGTTTTATATGAGGGAATAAGAAAAGCCCAGGATACAGGCTGTAACTGGCAGTGAAAAGCTGGACCTGTTTTGAATCCAGTGGCGATACAACCAACACGTGTCAGATTTCTAAAGCTCAGTTTGGAAGTTACAAATGAGATAACTGGTGATTGCTGCTTTGCCAGTTGTTGCTTAACAGCACTCTGTGTGAGCGGCCGTGATCGTATAGTGGTTAGTACTCTGCGTTGTGGCCGCAGCAACCCCGGTTCGAGTCCGGATCACGGCACCAGTTGTGATTTTAAAACACGATCCTGTCAAGGGAAACAAATTCAAGGCACACATTATTGATACTATCGACACGTGATGAAATGAGGAACAGTTTCTCTGATGGCATTTATTCATTTATCAATCATGTTGCATCTGTCAGAACTCTTGGGACACGCAGTCCATCTGAAGCACCTTGGAGAAACGGTGGAAAGCTAAATATGGTGAAAGAATCTGCCTCACAGCTGAGAGAAAACATAGAAAGAAAGCCAGACAGTCCTATAGCTCTCAAACTGATGAACAATAATCAGTGCAGTTCCCTTTTGTGTCCTCATCCACTGAAAAACTATTTAGTCCTTTCCAAACCATATTGACTGAATTTATTTCCACAACTAATTGTAATGAATTCATTGCTTTTCTTCCCAATTACAGAGAAAAGTTTCTAATAGAAAAAAACGTAATTCTGTCTTACATCATATACAAACAGTCTGATTTCTATTTAAGGCTGATACAGTTTTAGTGTCAGTGAGAGAAACCTTGATTATTTTACTTTTGGGACTTTATTTATTTTGCATTCTGTGTATCTTTATTGATCTTATTCTGAATATAACACCATGTAGTGCAGACAGTCAAAATCAAAGTCAATTGAGTCTCAAGTGTTGTGGTAATTTTCTTATTCCTGTGGCCCCCCAGATGGTAAATTATCAAAACAGGTAATGAGTCAGACTGCTGAGAATGTTCAGGCTGGAACTGAAACATTGCAATCAGTTGTTATTTTTTCTGCAGTTCCTTGACCTTTGACCACTAATGTGTTCTGGTTCTTCACTGAGACCTGTGACTGAGCGTGCTTGAGGCCTACCACTCCCCACGTCGAAGAGGTCTCCTGTTGATGACCCTCCTCCTGGACTCAGGCTTTACACAGAGGTCAGGGGTCAAGGAAGTTGCAGTTACCTGTTTGCCTGAAGTTGGGCCTTCTTCTTGAGCATCATGTGGAACCAGGAGCCTTTTCATGAGTATTTGGAGCTGATCAGTATGTTCAGGAGATCTTGAATCACCTTGTACAGCACCAGAGTTTCTTTATTGGTAACTTGATCAGAGTCCACTCTCCTGCAGGCCCACTGGTGTTAAGGCTCCTGTTAGGATGAAACTGAGAGATCTTTATTAGTTAAATCTTTACTTTCCTCCTAGTCCCTATCCCTCCTTTTGAGATAAAAACCCTGTTTATGTCTCAATATTTACCTTAATTTAGCTTATTTATCTAAAGGGCATACTGATTTTTTATTATTAGCTTTTGAATTGTTTTTCTTTAATGTTAAATTTAATATCAATTTGTTCTTTATTCAAAATTCAAATGATCACTGCTCTTCTTCCTTTTTATTTATTTTATTTAATTGTTTTAGCTTTAAACAAACCTACCAAATAAAGAAATATTAATGCACAAAAGTGTGAATAGTTTTTTTTCTATGTCCATCTGTGGTTGGCTTATCTCTCATATGTATCACGAGCGAAACCTTCCTCCTGAGAACCTTTTAAAACTCACACCCTAATCATCAACCATCTATACCAAAAACAAACAAATAAGCAAATTAAAGCAAAACAAAGCGAAAAGCAACAACTTATAGCACTCGTAACTCATTTGTCTCTCACTCACACGCACACAGATATCTGTGTATCTCACACAAGCTCAGATTCACGCTCACACACACAGCAACATTGTGACACACAAACATAGTGTAATGCTCAGTGAGCCACACACACACACACACACACACACACACACACACACACACACACACAGATGCACACGGACAGACACACACACAGAGACAGATAGTAACAGACACGTTTCCTTTTCCTATGTGATCCAACCTTTTTTTTCTTTTTTCTTTTTTTTTGAGTTTTTCCCAGATTCCTGAACTTTGTTTTCAAATGGATAATTTAACTTAAGAATTTATCTAAGCTTTTGCTTTATCTAATAAATTACTTGGAGACGTCTCCCCCTTTTTTGTTCCCATTTACTACAAGCTTGATATTTGTCCTCTGGATTTTATACATCCTTAATTTTGTTTTACCGGTTTCTTTGAGGATGTGTTTGAGTGCAGTTTAACGTTACCAGTGTCTCTCACACTTCTTTTTCATTCATCTCAACTCTTATCATTTCACTTATTCTGTTTTTTTACTCTTTACTGTCCACCTCTTTTTTTTCTAATGCTTCAATATGTGAAAGCTTAAAACAGTTTATTTAACAAATTTGTGCATGCTCAATCTTGCAGAATTCAGTCATTTAAAGACAACAGGTTCCTGCTCTCAACTTTCGTTTTGAGGTACCTCTGAGTAGGAGAACGTATTATTCAGAGAGTTGGGCGGGCAAGGAAAATCTTCCCCTCCATCCGTTAACCAGAAGTCCTTCACAAGCAACTCTGGGTGAGTCCCGGAGAAAATATTCCCCTTCGTCCTCTTTTTGCCAATCATCCTACTTCACAAATCACCTGTCATTACCTGTTATCAGTCCTTGTCCCTTTGTGGTTGCCATCTGACAGGTAATCAGGTTTTTTGTGAAGGAAGACACCTGAAACACTTTAATTAGAAAAATAAGACATTTATTATATTAAAGAATCAGAAAAAAGACACATGCGCATGTGGGGACCCAGAGTAAGAGTGTGCACTCTCTCCTTCTGAGCCCGTGTTCCTGTCTAACCATACCGCCTCTTATCTATATGTAAACATTTTGGGTGCTGTGAGTTTGGCCTTGTCTTTGGTCAAGAAAAGCAATGAATTCATTACAATTAGTTGTGGAAATAAATTCAGTCGATATGGTTTGGAAAGGACTAAATAGTTTATCAGTGGATGAGGACACAAAAGGGAACTGCACTGATTATTGTTCATCAGTTTGAGAGCTATAGGACTGTCTGGCTTTCTTTCTATCTTTTCTCTCAGCTGTGAGGCAGAGTCTTTCACCATATTTAGCTTTTCACCGTTTCTCCAAGGTGCTTCAGATGGACTGCGTGTACCAAGAGTTCTGACAGATGCAACATGATTGATAAATGAATAAATGCCATCAGAGAAACTGTTCCTCATTTCATCACATGTGTCGATAGTATCAATAATGTGCGCCTTGAATTTGGTTCCCTTGACAGGATCATGTTTTAAAATCACAACTAGTGCCGTGACCCGGACTCGAACCGGGGTTGCTGCGGCCACAACGCAGAGTACTAACAACTATACGATCACGGCCGCTCACACAGAGTGCTGTTAAGCGACAACTGGCAAAGCAGCAATCACCAGTTATCTCATTTGTAACTTCCAAACTGAGCTTTAGAAATCTGACACATGTTGGTTGTATCGCCACTGGATTCAAAACAGGTCCAGCTTTTCGCTGCCAGTTACAGCCTGTATCTTGGGCTTTTCTTACTCCATCATATAAAACTGAAATCTGTGTGCAACACTGTACAATGTCTAGAAGGACACCAAAGATTATTTACAGCTAGATCACAAGTTATCGTTGTATTATTATATACACCGTTAATGTGCCACGTGCGTAAATCAGCACATCATTCTTGCTTTTCCTGCAGGCTGTGTGATGCTGCAGGTACTTTTTGAAGTCCATAGCACAGCTAATTAAAGCACCTCTGGTATCCAAGCGTTCTCGGTCACCCTCCAGTACATAAGACGCAGAGTACCATAACAGGACCACTCTGTATTTGCACTGAAGGGCAGCCTCTCTGCGGTACCCCGGATTCGAACTGCAGCCACAACGCAGAGTAGTTCTAATACCAACCACTATACGATCATGGCAGCATAAACTGTGTTTCAGGTTTTCAGTTACATGCACGAAGATCAGTACATAATTGAAATGTCTTTTCTCAGCAGTGTGCATACAGAGCAAATTTCATGTAGGTTATATTTTAACTTCTCTCTGTCAGAGCCATTCACACCTCACTGAAATGTCTGTCAAAATACAGCTGTTAATGTGAACGTGTTAGTGTCCGATTAATGTATGGATCTTAAAATATGCAATATGGACTTCAAAAACTACCTGCAGCGTCGGACAGCCTGCAGAAAAAGCAAGAACCATGTGCACATTTAGGCAAGGCATGTGGCACAGTGTATTAACACAGGGACAGCTCGAGATCCGATTGTAAATAATGTTTGGATAATAATGTCCAGGACTAAGAAAACCCCAAGATACAGGCTGGAACTGGCAGCGAAAAGCCAGATGGGTTTTTAAATCCACTGGCGCTACGACTAACAGGTTTAGGTGTGAAATTTAGATGTGTCATGTAATAGATTCTAAATATGTATAATATTTGTTACTGTTGGAAGAAATGTGAAAAATGTAAGCCTTTTTCTTAATTGTTGAAGGTGCAGAGTAAATACAAAGAAAGTTAAATAAATGCACAGTGAAGGAAATGAGTTTTTATGAAGTGTCAAATATACTCCTGGTGCTGGAACCTCTGAGGGGTTACCGAAAACAAAGTTCAACAGTCTTTGCAGTAGCTGGCTTGATAAAACCAAAAACCATAGTAGGAGATAATGGGCATCACAACTTTGAAATATATGGGCTGGGCCTACTTAAGTGGCCTTCTCAACTCACTGAGCTCTCTGGCTGTCCCTTGCTGCCTAGCCTTCTCACTGGACTCCCTTATTGGTTGCTAGTCCTGTTAATAAATATTTATTAGAAGCTAAACTGGTTTTGTAGTCCTCCTTGTGTTACAGCTTTCCAAGCCAGCCGTAACAATCAGGATAGTAACCTGTTGTTCAATTCAGTTTTAATTATGTAGCACCAAATCACAACAGTCACCTCAAGGTGCTTGTTAGGAAGCATTAATCATTGTGAATCAATTTCACCTAATTTGGTGCAAATGAAAATGACAACAGGTGCACTCAAGAGCAGCAAGAGGCCTCCCAGAAAAGGAAACGTTTTGCAGATGGTTGTCACGGACCACTGAGTACTCTTTAACCCATGTGACAGACCTAGTTTGTCTTTTTGCTGTGTCCTTCTCACTGCTGGTAGCACGTTCAGGTTGCACTGATAATTCAGCTCCGCCAGGATGGGATAGCCATACATGTGGTCACAAGGTTTGCTGTGTCTCCTAGCGCAGTCTCAAGACTGTGGTGACAATATTTGGAGATGGGCCCTTTTATGAGGAGACCTGTAAAAGTCCATAAAAGGTCTTCAACACAGCAGCAGGATGAGAGTCCTGCAAAATGACTGCAAGCAGGAACATGTATGCATGTTTCTGACCACAGAAATGGACTGCATGGGAGTGGCATAAGGGCCTGATGTCCTACACCTGTGCTCAGAGGCCAGCACAGTGGAGTTCCGCTGGCAGAGAAACAGCAGAGCTGACATGTCTGCCAATGACACTCCATTCTGTTCAGATGTAGGCATCGTGACATTGGTCATGGCATCTCCACACTCTTTCAAGGCTGTCACATGTGCTCAGTGTGAACTTGCTGTCACATGTGAAGAGACTTGCGCAACATATGCAGACTTGCCATTTCTGTTATTTTCCTCATTTCCTGTCATATACACTGACAGAATGGTGGATGCTCAAATTAAGCATAGACAGAAATTCATATCATGAGGTCAGCATCGATGTAAGTAATCCCCATTAGCAAAAATTTCAGGCTTCAGTCTGCTGGAGAAGGAAAGGAACAACTCATGAACTGAAGCATTCTACATCATCTGACAAACATGGAGGAGGTGGAGGCATTGTATGTCTATGATTGTTATGGCATGTCTGCCAGTGGAACTAAGTCACCGGTGATTATTGATGATATGATAGCTAATAAAGATAGCAAGATGAATTATGAAGTGTGCAGAGCTATACTCTGTGCCAGTGACGTGCGGTGAGGTTTGTGACGGGTGAGGCACTGACTTGTCTGGAGTCGATGTTCACATATATGAACCCAAAATAGAAGCTTATATTTCAATTTTAATTATTCTAATTATTAATTATAATTTAATCAACTCCATACTGTTCAATAGTGATGGCAAGAACAACAAAATATTTAATGTAAGGTCAAACTTTTTTTGGGGGGGGGGAGTCTCTTTTTTTAAAATATATTTAAAAAACGGGTTTTACCTTACCGTTATTTGAAGATGAAGTCCATGCGCCAGTCCAGCACTGCCCCCTATCGGTGCGGCACGGTACTTTCTGCCTCACCTTGTGTATTTTCACTGTGCATTTATGACCGATCACAAAGAATAAACATGTTACACACATTCGTTCAATATATTAGACAGACAGTGGAACATCAGCACGTGTAGCACATGTGTAATCAAACATGCATATTGGTGATATAAAAGGAGACAGCAATGGGCATGCGCCAACCGCCTGTTTCATTTATTGTATGTGACACAACGCCACCAGAGGTGAGTCACAGCACTGCACTGGCTCACCCCGCATTTCTTCCATGTGTTTGAACAGGCAATGCGTAAATTCCGCGATTTTGACCATTAAAGTGTTGAAATAACTCAGAAAACAGTTTTATAGAACAGTCAAGTGGTCAAATGTAGTTTCTCTTATCATTGTTAGTATTTTACTTGTCATGATGACAGGTGAGGCAGTGCCTCACCTGCCTCCCCTAACTGCACGTCACTGCTCTCTGCTCAGATTCAGCCAAAAGCGATTTTCTGATTATCAATTTTATTTCTACATATTTTTTGTGGCAGAATGTTAGCAGTAGATTTTCTGAACCACTTGGTGGCGGCATTGCATCAATTCGTCATGTGACCAATAACCCTCGAAGAAGAAGAAGAAGCAGCTGCAGCAGGATGTCGATGTAGTTGCTGGTGTCGTAGCTCGTGGATCTTAGAGAAAGTCAGTCTTTGTAACTGGAATGCTTGTATGTACCTAAAAGTGTTAATAGCGGCACCATATCTGTAGATTAAAGTGTAGCCGGTAAGGGCAGCTAGCTCTTTCTTGAACAGGCGCGGCACTGCGCGTTAGCTGAGCTGTTCTCCACACGTGTGCTGAGACAGTGGATTAGGTAAGTAGGCCTGTGCCGTGAAGTAAGCCCGTTATTGTTTTAGTGTAAATATGAAGTAAGTGAATTGACCGTCTACCAAAAAGTGATTTCTGGTATTTGCCATAATACAAGGAAGATATTCAAAGGTTTAGAAACACCCATTCATTTGAAAGGGTGAGTGTCTCCAAACTTTTGATTGGTATTGTATCAAGATATTTGGAGTGGCCTAAAAGGACTGGATTGATTATAATGTAGATGCAATAACCCAGAGTTATAAAGATACTTGCAAAACAGGTGATTTCTTTATTTTTTTTTATATATGCATACAGACAATTAATTTATTTTATTTTGACAGGTCAGCTGCAGAACAAAAGTTCCCGTGAAGTGAGCCACATGTGGATGTGACTTGCATGTATGTATGTCTTCATGCCCAGAACATGCTCTGAATGGCCTTCCCAATGATTATATCAATCACTACCCATATGACCCATTCATAAGTGTGGGGGAGATTAAATACAAACTTCCAAATGAGGGTTTTATTTTCTGAAATAAAGTGCATCTCCTGTTAAATCTAACAGTTTATTCTAATACAGCCTTTGTTCTTCCAGGGCCCAACTGCTGAAATGTGGTCAGAGTTCAGGTGATGTATTGACACAACTGCATAATAACCAGACTGGTTTGTCTTCATTGTACTTTAAATTTATTGCCAAATAAAAGTGAATTGTCAAGAAAGTTTGCTTTGTGACATTCATTACCTGATGCTTCTTCCCTATTACATATATTTAACCAGTGCAGAGGAATTCAATATTTACCTTTAATTCTAATTTCACTGCTACCAACAGACAGAATCTGACTGCTATTGTCATTAGTTTTAATAAGCTGCAGTTACTCTGGAGACAAGATTTTATCCTTCCCATAGTGGTTGACATACTTGATTATCGATATGTGAACATTAAAGATTTCAAACAAAATGAATACTAATTGAACTTAATTCTCACAATTCTTAACTCAGTGATACTTCAGAGACCTTTAGTGACCCATCTATAATTCCTGTCTGCTGGTTAGACATTTGTGCATATGTTTCAGAATATTTCTGTTAAATGTAAATGCTAAGACATGTATAAAGCACTTTCAGTGCTCAGGTAGAGTAGAAAAGCACCATATAAGAACCAGTCTATTTACCATTATTTTTATTAATGTAATGTGAAAGGATGGAGTTTTAGTTTAGTTAATTATTGTCATATACTGGTAACAATTGCACCAGTAATGAAATTCTTAGGCCCAGGCCCCTCAATATTTCACAAATTAGACCGAAAGCAATTTTGCACATGAACTAACAAGTTCAATATATGTAGAATGTAAAGTAAACTACATAAAACTATGTAAACTATATACAAAGACTGTAATGACTATATACAGATAGAATAAATATAGAAACAAAATACATGGTACTATATATATATAATTATACATACACACACTGTAGTGCAAGGTGATGTGTACATGTGTAATGTGTTTATTATTAATGTTTAGATTTTGAATTGACACTCATCAATCCCTTCAGTTAGCAAACAAAACAAGAATCCTTTGAAAATGGTTAAGTATAGGGACTGAAACTGCGTGTGTGTGTGTGTGTGTGGCTCCTTGGAAGCAAAATATAAACGATAGAGGAGCGGCTCAAGACTTTTACACACTGTTTTAAATGAAATCTTGAAATATTTAAAGGCCGTTAGGACAGTTTTAACATTACTATTCCATAATAAATATTTAAAAATCATAAACGTTCACATATAATACTCATTTCTGTCATTTTCAACGTTTAAATATAACGTTAGCTTAAGTTACCGAGCAGGGAGAAGGTCCCCCGGAAGTCATTCTTCTTCGTGGGAGTAGAAGATGTTGCTTAGTGCCACGTTGATGGAGACCAGTGGGGACGTGGAAATTTGTCTCGAGTCCGCAGCCGGTACCCGGTGTTGTAACCTCCTCTTCAGTTCCCACAGCCGTGAGTCCCTGAGCAGAACCGAAAGGGGAACTTGTACGGGCGGACACCGTTAGTGCTTGTCACTTATATATTTTTTATGTGTGCGTTCATGTGAGAAGCAGAGAAGAAGAGAAGGTAAGCGGCTTTAGTGAAGTAATCAGATCTGTGTGTGGGTCTGTGTGAATGTGTCTCCCCTCTCATGTTCCTGCAGGCAGCTAGCAGGCTTCAAGACGCAATATTTCATTGTAGCTTTATCAGGACAAGCTGTACCGTGTCGCAGTGAGCATGTACAAGACGTGACAATAATATTCCGCCCATTTCTTTTGTTATCCGCGACTCGTTAATGACAGTTCCGTGGCATTTAATTGGTCCATCAGCTGTTAGCTTGCTGCTAGCAAGGACTTTTGTTTGGTAATGTTAACCAAAGAGTGCCAAAGTACTCCTAGCTTCTTTTAAAGCTAAAAGTGGCATTGGCAATGTTCTTTCTCCAACACAGCTCCAAACGACATGAACTATGTGATAATTAGTGCCGGTCAAAGCAGGCCTTTGTTACTCTGTAACTAGTGTATTTATTACAGCAGCCAGATGAGTGGTAAAGTATGTGTAAAACCATAACTACTTGTGTATAAACGTGGCCAATCCCTTCTATTTAAAAGACAGATTCACACTTTTGAAAGTCGGTATTAGCACAGTATTAAAACAGTTTGATATTGTTACCTGAAACTAATGCACAGCAGTCCTGCAATAAATCTAATCTCCGGGAAGGCACTAAGCATGTGTTGTGGTTTAACTGATAGAAGACGGTTATAATAAAGTTACCAGTGTTTATTTGTTTCTTTGAAGATTTTTGTTTTGCAAGTTTTAAGCCTGCCATCTAAGAATGCATACGTATAATAAACATATAACGCTGTTTACAGTATGGTAAACGAGACTATAATGCAAAGAGATAATTAAGTAGGGTTCAACAACACCACAGACTGCTACCTCTAAAGTGATCATACAGCTAAACCTGCACTTCTCTGGAGCAGTTTAGAAAAATGTGCATGAAACTGTGACCTGTATGAAAGTTAGAATTAGACAGCACTATGTTTAGCTACTGAATGAGAAACCCATTGGTTTCAGCTCTTTATTGATTGTTGTAGGAGCTAAAATACACTAAAGGTCCGATATCTGTTACAAAAAGAGAAAAAATATTGTGAATAATCTGTAATATTTACTGTACAATCCCTCAAATATGCCCTTATTCCTCCAGGATGAAACTTAAAGAGATCAACCGCACAGCCATCCAGAGCTGGAGTCCTGCACAGCACCACCCCATCTACCTGGCAACAGGTATGAGCATGCAAGAGCATCAGTACAGGCCTGGATCTGCTGTGGTCTGGGACTTTGATGCAATATTATATAGTTTTTGTGAATTACTCATGCTATTTTTTACAGGCTCAATAAATAAAATAACAGTAAAAGAGGAAATTTTAGTGCAGCATCATGTTTAGTGCTGCAAGCATGTAGTACATTTAATGACATGAGAAGGAGGATGCCGACAGTAGAACTGTCCCTGAAGTATCTTTAATATAATAACAGCAAATTGCAGGAGGCCAGGGCAAGTATTTGTCAAACTGGGTGCTGTCCAATTGACTTTTACTCATGTTCTCTGAATAAGAATGAACATTAAATTACTGTTGAAACAACTAATGATCTAATGCAATTTGTTTGCATTTTTAATCACACTTACATGTTTCATATCATCAAATTAACTTTAATATTAGACAAAGATAACCCGAGTACATACAAAATGCAGTTTTTAAATGATTTCATTTAATAAGAACAAAAATCTATCCAAATCTACCTGCCCCAATGTGAAAATGTAACCCCCTCAGCTTATTAAGTCATGAATTAACTATGGTTAACCACATTTTTTGGAAAGCTGAGTTTAAAACTCAGTAGCTACACCCAGGCCTGATTACTGCCAGGACTTTTGAATCAAGAAATCACTTAAATAGAACATGTCTGACAAAATGAAGCAGGCTAAAAGATCTTGAAAAGCAACACATCATACCACAATCTAAAGAAACTCATGAACAGATGAGAAACAAAGCCACTGACATCTATCAGTCGGGAAAGGGTTACAAAACCATTTCTAAGGCTTTGGGACTCCAGTGAACCACAGTGAGAGCCATTATCTACAAATGGAGAAAACTTGGAACAGAGGTTAATCTTCCCAGGAGTGGCCAGCCTACCAAAATTACTCCCAAGAGCTCATTCAAGACTCATCCAGGACGTCACAAAAGAACCCAGAACAACATCTAAAGAGCTGCAGGCCTCACTTGCCTCAGTTAAGGTCATACTTCACGGTTCAATAATAAGAAAGAGCCTGGGCAAAAATGGAATCCACGGGAGAGTTCCAAGGAGAAAACCACTGCTGACCAAAAGAACACAAAAACTCGTCTCATATTTGCCAGAAATCATCTTGACAATCCCCAAAACTTCTGGGAAAAAATCTTCTGTGGACTCACAGGACACAAGACACAAGAACTTTTCAAAAGCTTTCCGTCCTGTTACATCTGGCATAAAACGAACAGCACTTTATAAAAAGAACATACCAACAGTCAGACAAGGTGGTGGTAGTGTGATGGGGCTGGTTTGCTGCTTCAGGATCTAAACTACTTGCTGCACTTGATGGAACCAAAAACTCTGCTCTCTACCAGAAAATCCTGAAGGAGAATGTTCGGACCTCAGTTTGTGCCCTAAAGCTCAAGCTCACTTGAGTTATGCAGCAGGGCAGTGAGCTGAAACAGACCAGCAAGTCCACCTCAATGGCTCAGAAGAGCAAAACAAGGTTTTGGAGTGGCCTAGCCAAAGTCTGGACTTAAATCCAGTTCTCATGCCAAAGAATCGGCCTGTTTAATGACCTTAAACAGTAATAAGATTAGGAAGGCTTTGCACTCTCTAAATTAACCTCTTAAAATCCACCAGGTCTCTGGTAAACCACTTAGGATTAGGGTTGCAGTTAGGCTGAATTTTAGCTACATGCTAAAAGAGCATAGTTTCTGAAATTAGAAGCTGTTACCTTTCACATCAAGTTTATCATATACATTTTGGCTTTAGAGTCCATTTGTTATAAGATCCCCTTATAGATGAAAATTACATATAAAAGGATAGATGTGAACCTAACCCTAACCCTAACCATGGTTAACAACCACCAACAACAACAGCAACAAAAAACAGGTGAAAACTAGTTCACTTACCTAGCGTGGGTTCCAGGATAGTTTATTAGATCAGAAACTTGTCAGACACAGGAATGTTGATTTCCACAGTGGAAAAACTTTTTTATGTAGTATTTAACACAGACTATGTGCTAGGTCCATGGCATTACATTCAGTAGACATACTGTCTCCATTCTAGATCAATAGAAAGAAAGCACCAGCTTATGTCATCATTTAGCAATTGTGCCAAGTTAAATTCTCAAGTAGTCAGACTGCTAAATTAGCAAAATAAACAACACTCAAAAGGCCAAAGAGACAATTGCCTTAACAAATATACAGTGACACTGTTGAACATCCAAAAGCTGACAAATCTATGATGTCTAATTAAAGGTGGAATGGAAAGCCTTTATTGTCTTCAGTGTCTTTATTTTCAGGCGACTGTTTGTTGTGATTTGGCGCTATATAAATAAAATTGAATTGAATTGAATTGAATTTGAAGCTATTAATTTAACTTTAGTTTAGCACAGGAAAAAGAAGCCAGTTTTTACAGAGAACCAAAAATTGTAAAATGTTTGGGTTATATGCTGGAAAAATAATTATATGCTGTGACCTACCACTTTGTGGCTGAGTTGCCGTCCTTCCCAGTCACTTCCACTTTGTTATAATACCACTAAAAGTTGACTGTGGAATATCTAGTAGTGAGGAAATTTCATGACTAGACTTGTTGCACATGTGGCATCCTATCACGGTACAACGCTGGAATTCACTGAGCTGAGAGCGATCCATTCTCTCACAAATGTTTGTAGAAGCAGTCTGCATGTTTAGGTGCTTTATTTTAATACGTTTGTGACCATGGAAGTGATTGGAACACCTGGATTCAATGATTTGAATGGGTGAGTGAATACTTTTGTATTTTATACCTGTGCTCTCTTGTTGTAGGAACATCAGCTCAGCAGCTGGATGCCTCCTTCAGCACCAATGCCTCCTTGGAATTTTTTGAGCTGGATTTGGCGGAGCCATCTCTGGATATGAAATCATGTGGCAGCTTCTCCTCCACTCACAGGTAGAACAAGCAACTCACCTCAGTAATGTCAGTGACTTTTTATTGTTTGTTCTGCTGTTCAACACACACAGGGTTTGTTCTTCTGCCTTACAGATACCACAAACTGGTGTGGGGTCCATATGGTATGGACTCCCAGAGTCATCCCTCTGGTGTTCTCATCGCAGGGGGGGAGAACGGCAACGTCATTCTGTACGACCCTGCAAAGATAATGGGTGGAGAGAGCGATGTCATCATTGCTGAGAGTGATAGGCACACAGGGCCAGTGAGAGCTCTGGATGTCAACCCTTTCCAGGTATGATGCATTTCACCCTGTGCGCAAGGTCGCAACTGGAAGCTGGCTTTAAACCAAAGACAGTGACTCATTTAGTGTTTTGTTTCTGCAGACAAACCTTGTTGCTTCAGGTGGAAATGAGTCTGAAATCTATATATGGGACATGAATAACTTTGGATCGCCAATGACACCCGGACCTAAAACACAGGTGTGAACACTACAAAATGAAAGCTACAAAATAACTATCTACTAATGGCATTTTCCACTTTGACTGAGTTATCAGTCTTTATCGTAATGACCAAAATGTATTCATTTTCAGAACTTTAACCCTTTAAATGCCAGTTTGTTTACAACATGTCGTCACTAATTTGTATTATACTAAATTTGATGGTGGTAATTTTGGGAGGATTACTACAGTTTGGGATAGAGCCATGACTAGAATCAACATAAATTAGGGTGCTTTTTTGTAAAGACTACATAGTATCTCCATCCATCCATCCAATTTTTTTCCACTTATCTGGGGCAAGGTTGTGGGGGCAGCAGCCTAAGCAAGAAAAACCCAGACCTCCCCAGCCACCTTCTCCAGCTTATCCGAGGGAATACCAAGGTGTTCCTACGCCAGCTGAGAGATATAATCTCTCCAGTGTGTCCTGTGTCTGCCCCGCAGCCTAAAATGTTAAAAAAAATTGAAATAAAGGCAATTGATGTCTGAATTGAGGCAGAAAATTATTATTTTAGTAATTTTCTGTTGTAATTTGCACGTCTCATATACTCTGACGTTCCATTTAGTGCTTTTTGCTATTATTCTGATTTTATATCATCATCATGCTTTAGTAATACTGATATTTTCAAATAATTTTGTTGTCAGATTTATTTTGGGCACAGTTTTTCTCAACTCACGCATGTAATTAACCATTTTTAGATTACATGAATGAATGAATGAATGAATGAATGGTCAATATGAATGTTTATGTTTTTATCTCAAAGCCTCTGGAGGACATCAGCTGCGTGGCTTGGAACAGACAGGTCCAGCACATCCTGGCCTCAGCCAGCCCAGGTGGTCGGGCTTCAGTGTGGGACCTCCGCAAGAATGACCTCATTATCAAAGTTAGCGACCACAGCAACAGAGTATGTTGTCAGGGAAACACGTTATATTCTGCATTTACATGTCTAGTCCTTTGCCTCTGCCTACTCAACTAAAACAGTCTAAGGTCATTGTTGTGTTTTTGTTTCCAGATGCATTGTTCTGGCCTTGCTTGGAACCCAGAAGTGGCCACTCAGCTGGTCTTGGCCTCGGAGGACGATCGGATGCCCGTCATCCAGATGTGGGATTTACGATTTGCTACGTCTCCACTCAAGATTCTAGAGCATCACTCACGGTAACCACTGCTGTTACGTTAGGTGATAAATCAGTCTAAATCTGATGATGTTTTATGTTTTTCCTTAATGATACCAAATCTCCCTAAAGACCAAAGCAGTCTGTATGTCTTTCTAATAAGCTTTATCTGTGTATCCAGAGCCAGATGTGTTGGATTCCTTTTTGCCATAACAAACAGTCAAGTCCACTTGCCTGAATACCTGCTACTAACAATAGTTTAAAAAAAAATTTTTCCTTCTGTTTGAATGTTGCTTGCCCAGCTTTTTAATTGTTTAGATTTTTTTTTTTTAATTTAGCCCTATCTAACTAGGAACCAGTCAGGTCTTTTCAAGGTTTTTCTTAGTAATTGGAAAAAAATACTCTTATGCCATCCTAATATATTTTATGGTTTGTAGCTGTGCACTTTCTTCACTTGGTTGTTCCCTTCTTTCCATACAGGGGTATCCTGGCCATTGCCTGGAGCTTAGCAGATCCAGAGCTGCTTCTGAGCTGCGGGAAGGACAGCAGGATTGTGTGCTGGAATCCAAATACAGCCGAGGTAAAAGTTCTGTGTGTTTGTGTACTGACAGTTATCACTTCATGATGTCTTCTGATTCAATTCAATTCAGTTTTATTTATATAGCGCCAAATCACAACAAGACAATCACCTCAAGGTGCCTTAAACCCAACAGTCAAAACGATCCCCTATGAGCAAGCACTTGGTGAAAGTGGAAAGGAAAAACTCCCTTTTAACAGGAAGAAACCTCTGGCAGAACCAGGCTCAGGGAGGGGCAGTCATCTGCTGTGACTGATTGGGGCTTAGGGGAGAGAGACAGGACAAAAGACATGCTGTGGAAGAGAGCCAGAGATTAATAATAGTGATTAAATGTATAAACAGATTAAAAATCGGTGAATGAGCAAGAAACACTTAAAGCCTAATCTTAAACATAGAGAGGGTGTCTGTCTCCCAAATCCAAGCTGGGACCTGATTCCACAGAAAAGGGGTCTGAAAGCTGAAGGCTCTGCCTCCCATTCTACTCTTAAATACCGAAGGAACCACAAAAGTAAGTCAGCAGTCTGAGAGTGCTCTATTGGGGTGATATGGTACTATCACCCCAATATAGAATATAGATTCCTCACAGTGTGACTGTAAGGTGTTTGATGTTGGCAAGTAATTTTCTTGAATCCTCAGGTGCTGTACGAATTGCCTACCAGCAGTCAGTGGTGCTTCGACATCCAGTGGTGTCCCAAAAACCCCGCTGTGCTGTCAGCTGCAGGCTTTGATGGGCACATTGACGTCTACTCCATCATGGGAGGGAGCAGCCAGGCACAGAGCCTGAGGCAAGCTGATCAGGTAAGATTAAGTCTGCTAAAAAATGTTTGTTTTTGATGATATTGAGGGACAATTTACTGGATGTGGTCACCCCATCAATATATGGTTGTGTGGTAGCTGGGTCAACAGCAGACACATGTCTTCAAATCATAGATTTAATATTATTATTGTGTATTTAAAACAACTCCAAGAACAGGCTAACTTACATTAGACCTACAGTCAGGTCCCTAAATATTTGGACAGTGACACATTTTTTTTTACACTGAGCTCATTTTTTGACATTGAGCTCACGGACCTCTGAATATGTTTTCTTTTTTTCAGAGCTGCAGAGGATTTATTTTAGTCTGGATTAATTTGTCTCATTTGGCACTGGGTGTCTCTTACAGATCTGCAACTCTTTTGGGAACATGGATCCTTTCGGGACAGGACAAATGTTGCCTCCGCTCCAGCTGCCCCAGACTGCAGCCCCTCCAGCTACAGTCAATCCCCTGAAGAAGCCACCGAAGTGGATTCGCAGACCTGTGGGAGCCTCATTTGCAGTGAGTCCTATTTCTTTAAGCTTTAATCAAATGTATGGAGAGAATGACTGATTTTTAACATACTTGGAATCGTTTTGCTTTGTTTCCTTTTAGTTTGGTGGGAAGCTGATATCTTTGGAGAACACAAAGCCGAACCCTCAGCAGCCTCAACAGCCCACTTCACATGTTGTGCACATCAGCCAGGTTGTTACAGAAACGGCTTTTTTGAAGCGCTCTGACCAGCTGCAGGCCACTCTGAGTTCAGGCAACTTTGTGGATTTCTGCCAGGAAAAGGTCTATGCAGCTGGAAATGAGTTTGAAAAAACTGTTTGGTCTTTCCTTAAGGTATGAAATTGAGAAAGGATCAAATAACACAATATCTAACAAATAATGGTGTTGCTAAAAATTGGTGTGGTTAATGGTAGCGTGGCTGTTATGTGTTTATAGGCTAATTTTGAAAGTGACATCCGCAGCAAGTACCTGGAACTTCTGGGGTACAACAAAGACGAGCTAGCTTTAAAGGTGCAACATATTATCTATTCATTTGTATGTGAAATATGATTCTGCACAGTTTTGTTTTTTCAGTTTAACTTGTGATTAATATATCTATTTGTTGCCAGATTTCAGCCGCACTAGAGGAACAGTCTGCCAACCCCCTGAAGGTAAGTTTGTCAAAGCAGCTAATCTTGAATTGTGAATTTCAAATGAATACATCAGCATTAATCTGCTTATGAGTTGAGAAGAGCCGAAGGATGCAATTCACGTGTGTGCTTTAAAAATGACTGGAGATGAATTTGAAAGTCAATATTTAGTATGACCACCTTTATTCTTCAATACAGCCTGAATTTTCTTCTTTGTAATATCTTTAAACGGGGTCAGGAATAGTTCTCCTGGGTTCTTGAAGGACATTCAAAGCTCTTCTTTGGATTTTGGCTGCCTTTTGTTCTGTTCTCTGTCAAGATGATCTCACACTGCTTCAATAATTCTGAGGTCTCTGGGAAGTCAATCCATGACTGATAGCCTTCCACTGTGTGTTTTTCTACCCAAGTATGCTTTTGCTACATTGGCAGTGTGTTTGGGGTCAGTGTCATGCTAAAAATAAAGCTGTTGCCAATTAGATGTGCTCCAAATGGTGAACCAAAATCTGATAATTCCATCAATTTTGACATCCCCAGCACCACTGGGAGAAATGCAGCCCCAAACCACGACAGATCTTCCACTGTGTTTTACATTTGGCTGCAGACACTCACTGTTTGCACCTATCTTTAGGCTGCCACACCTTCTGATGAAGTTTGAAAGTTCCTTTTGGTGTGACGCTGCTAGAAAAAAGGGCTGTAATCAGCTCCTCTGATCAGCAGGCTTGCCTTTCTCTTTTCCAAACTAAACCTCACTAAACCTCAGAAATATAGATACAAAACATGACATTTGTGTGGACACAAACAAAACACTACATATAACATTAAACATAATGAAAAGCTCACATGAGCATGTCTTTTTGGAATGTGGTAGCATGCACCTGTCAAAAAATGTGCTTTTTTGGCTTTGTAATAACAGTTTACAAGATAATTTCATAAATGGGAAAGTTTTATTTTATGTAAATTTTTTAAGTTGCTCCTCACACATATTTTCACCAGCTCCTAGGACACTGCTGTGCTATGTAGTCCTAATAGTATAATATTACACTGCTCTAAAAAATAAAGGGAACACTTAAACAACACAATATAACTCCCAAGTAAAAACAAACTTCTGTGAAATCAAACTGTCCACTTAGGAAGCAACACCGATTGACAATCAATTTCACATGCTGTTGTGCAAATGGAATAGACAACAGGTGGAAATTATTGGCAATTAGCAAGACACACTCAATAAAGGAGTGGTTCTGCAGGTGGGGACCACAGACCACTTCTCAGTACCTATGCTTTCTGGCTGATGTTTTGGTCACTTTTGAATGTTGGTGGTGCTTTCACACTCGTGGTAGCATGAGACGGACTCTACAACCCACACAAGTGGCTCAGGGAGTGCAGCTGATCCAGGATGGCACATCAATGAAAGCTGTGGCAAGAAGGTTTGCTGCAGGACCGCTACCTCCGCCTTTGTGCAAGGAGGAACAAGAGGAGCACTGCCAGAGCCCTGCAAAATGACCTCCAGCAGGCCACAAATGTGCGTGTGTCTGCACAAACGGTTAGAAACCGACTCCATGAGGATGGTATGAGGGCCCGACGTCCACAGATGTGGGTTGTGCTCACAGCCCAACACCGTGCAGGATGCTTGGCATTTGCCAGAGAACACCAGGATTGGCAAATTCGCCACTGGCGCCCTGTGCTCTTCACAGATGAAAGCAGGTTCACACTGAGCACATATGACAGACATGACAGAGTCTGGAGACGCCGTAGAGAGCGATCTGCTGCCTGCAACATCCTTCAGCATGACCGGTTTGGCAGTGGGTCAGCAATGGTGTGGGGTGGCATTTCTTTGGAGGGCCGTACGGCCCTCCCTGTGCTCGCCAGAGGTAGCATGACTGCCATTAGGTACCGAGATGAGATCCTCAGACCCCTTGTGAGACCATACGCTTGTGCGGTTGGCCCTGGGTTCCTCCTAATGCAGGACAATGCTAGACCTCATGTGGCTGGAGTGTATTAGCAGTTCCTGCAAGATGAAGGCATTGAAGCTATGGACTGGCCCGCCCGTTCCCCAGACCTGAATCCGATTGAGCACATCTGGGACATCATGTCTTGCTCCATCCACCAACGTCACGTTGCACCACAGACTGTCTAGGAGTTGGTGGATGCTTTAGTCCAGGTCTGGGAGGAGATCCCTCAGGAGACCATCCGCCACCTCATCAGGAGCATGCCCAGGCGTTGTAAGGAGGTCATACAGGCACGTGGAGGCCACACACAATACTGAGCCTCATTTTGACTTGTTTTAAGGACATTACATCAAAGTTGGATCAGCCTGAGGTGTGTTTTTCCACTTTAGTTTTGTGTGTGACTCCAAATCCAGGCCTCCATTGGTTAATAAATTTGATTTCCATTGATGATTTTTGTGTGATTTTGTTGTCAGCACATTTAACTTTGTACAGAACAAAGTATTCAATGAGAATATTTAATTCATTCAGATCTAGGAGTGCTATTTGAGTGTTCCCTTTACTTTTTTGAGCAGTGTATTTGTCCTTTATGACCCATAAAACACTGGAAAACAGAATCAGCCAGTGTTTTAACAGCAGGTGATTAAATTCAACTTTCAGATTGCACATTTCACTTTGCATTAGTCTCCATTCGTCACAGCTTGTACACACATATGTTCACTGGCAGAAGAATATAAAAGTCTGCCTAATTGCTGTTGGCAGTAATTACAGCACAACAGTTAAAGATGTAAAGTGTTTATCCCTGTCTTACACTTTGCAATATTGGAAGTGTTCTGAGTGTTATTAAGCCGATACATTCAACTTCACTTTTTGACACTACTCAGAGGAAGCTGGACTTGTGAAACTCAGACACAGCAAAAAAGTGGAAATGCTGTGCAGCAATCTTTAGGAATAGACGCTGTCATACACATTTGTATGGACTGCTCATTCTCTGTGTAAATGTATTGTCAGTTTATGCATGTCTTTTGCATCAGTGACCTCAGACATGATTTTGCAATCTTCTGCTTCACTCTCTGAAATAGGGAAAATATTTTTGTCAGACCTGACTCAGGTTCTGGTCCCAATTTGAAAATTATATTTAGCCAGTTGTTGATTTAAAGATTCATCCTTTAGCTGAAACCAATAAATTAACATGTGCCTGATCTGGCTGACGTAGCAAGCCAATCCTAAACTGTGTCTAATGGTGCACAAATCTGTCCTCAGCCTGATTTTGCAGATCAAATTATGCAGCTGACTCTGATATCCACTCCTCTTTTATACAGGTAGACGTGTCTTCTTCAGCCACCCTGCAGCCGTTAGCAGACCTCAGTTTCATGCCCCCTGTGGACACTCCAGAGGCAGCGTTTGACATGATCGCCGCTGCAAACCTTCACCCGGCAGACACACTTGAACTCAATTCCTCTCCTGAACCGGAGGCTGAGGATCCAGCAGCACCAGCTGCAGATCCAGAAGATGCTCTTTGCAGTGAGCCGCACCCTAATTTGGATCAGGTTCTCCCAGAGGAGGAAGCTGATGAGAACGAGAACATTGAGGAGGAGGACATCCCCTTAGATCAGGTACACCTTTATTATTGTCATGTTCATCAATGCTTTATTTAGTTAAATTTACCTGTTAATGTCTCATCTGCACCCACAGTAAACTCACACAGGTGGTTTTAAGTAGTTTGGTTGATTGGTACCAAAATATTTACAAGGGTTTTCACACAATTATATTCTTTCCCACATAATTCTTTTCCTGATGACATACTCTAAATGTGATATAGATTCTCATCTGTGGGAATACATTAATAATACCTCCTAAAAAAGCTGTGCAGTAAAACTGTTCAGCTGTTCCACACATGAACGATCAATTCAGGATTATTTCCACAGCTGTCCTTGAGTTAGACAAGAGAGCTGCCTGGGTAGTGTGCAGGAATCAGCACACACAATGGTAATGGTGAATGCACAGGAATATTAGGTCCACTATTCTTACATCGGCTCACTCTGACATCATATTGCTCTGGCAACTTTTCCTCTAATGCCAAGCTTTATTCAATCAACATTTACTTGATGAAATGGAAAAAAAATTGGTACAGGTGTCTATGGTTTACAGAGGCAACTCTTTCCCTGGGAAGTTACCCTGAGACTGGCAGTGGTGACCCCAGGAGTTTTCATAATCTAGTTAAGTTTCTGAAATTTACAAAACTAAGACTAGTGAACAAAAGTTTGCATGGTAACGGGCTAATTATCATTCCAAAACTTTACTGTGGCTGAGTACAGCCTTGGGGCCCTTCACCATGTTAGAAATTCCAGTAGCCTGAATCACATGAAGGATGGAGAAAAGATGGAAGCATCATCATATGTTTCAGGAGATGACAGCACCAGTGGAGGAGGATCCCAGTCCTGCTGAGACACTAGCACCTGTTGAGGTCCGAGCTCCAGCTCCAACACCAGCAGGAGGGGTCAACCTCAGCATCAATCAAGGTAACAACCCTGTCAATGTTTCCTGATATTAACTCAGGCTTCACAGCGCTGGGGTGGTGGTGAGAGATGCATTGCTCCCCTAAATAATTTAACTCCTTGTTTGTTGTGGGATTTTAACCATCAACAAATTGTAGGCACAGATATTTGGAGGGATAGGATCAAGCTCAAACCTGCTACTGTTTTTTTTAAAAAAAAAATTTTTTTTAAATTTGTTTCTTGCCAGATGTGGACGGGCTGATCACACAAGCTCTGCTGACTGGAGACTTCGAGGGAGCTGTGGAGCTTTGTCTCCATGACAACCGATTGGCGGATGGCATCATATTGGCCATTGCCGGAGGGCCCGAACTCTTAGAAAAAACCCAGAAGAAGTATTTTACAAAATCACACAGCAAGATAACCAAGGTGACACCTGGCGGAAACGTTTTTGAGTGTTTTTTGATTACAGATGTGTGATCTGTGTTGTAACTGCTTCTTTCTCCTGCAGCTGATCAGTGCAGTGGTAATGAAAGACTGGCACGACATCCTAAAGACATGCGACCTTAAGAACTGGAAGGAGGCTCTCGCTGCTGTCATGACCTACGCTCAGCCTGAGGAGTTCTCTTCCCTCTGTGGTTAGTTCATGTGTTCATTGGGGTCAAATGCTTGTCAGGCTTTCTCTTTCTGTAGTATTTTGCTTTGTCTTCTCTGACCAGGAGCTTTGTAAACCCTATAAATAAGTTATAATTATTTTTTTTTATTTGCATTCAGTCTGTCATTTAATTAAATCTCATAGTCCTTCACCTCTGAATGCGTGGTAACTAATTTTCTATTTTTAAGACCTTCTCGGGGACAGACTGGAGGCAGCAGAGGATGCTAACCTGCAGTCCCAAGCCTGTCTCTGTTACATCTGCGCTGGCAACGTGGAGAAACTTGTCTCTTGCTGGACCAGAGTGCAGGACGGACACCATCCTCTCTCTCTACAGGTGTATAAGCTTTCATTTTTAATCTATAGTACATGTTTAGCTACTTTGGAGGTAGCAGAAATGAACTTTGAACACTGACTTATTAATGCTTTTTCAGTTGACTTAACAAACTGGTCTGCAAACAGTTCCTTTTTTAACACACCCAGCAGTTACAGATCAACCCTGTCATTTGTTTTGAGTCATGTTTTTGATCTCCAAATGAATGTCAGACTAATACTGACTTTCCTTTTAGCTCTGTTTTTGATCTCCACCAACTGGCTTTTTAGCTGCTAAATGCTCCTATGTGTTTTTCTGCTGTTTGAACTGTGACTTATAGAGCTTTGATATTGAGAGTGAACCAAAACAATCCCATTGTGAGCACCTCATTTGACTTTCTCATTTTGCATTATAAAAACATTGATTATAGTCACTTTAAATCTGTGCTAACCAGAATTTTTTTCTTAGCAATGACTCAAATGATGACTAAGTCAAAAAACTTACAGAAAATCTTCACCTAACCCTGCAGTGTTCCTGAATTCCCACTCCTGGACTCTGCAGCAGACAGCTGTTTTGAGCAAACTGTAGGCTACCAGTCCAGCACCAGAAGGTTACACAGACACAGGCAACAACTGGCTGGTGAAGAATGCATTTAGCATTTAGCAGCTAAAGAGACAGATAGTTTTCTGTGCAATCAGTGGATCAGTGATGTTATCGTGCTTATAATGTTGTGTTTCTATGCCTCAGGACCTGGTGGAGAAAGTGGTGGTGTTGCGGCGTGCAGTAGAGCAGACCCAGTGCTGTGGTCCCACTGCTATTGGCATCCTGCTAGCTGAAAAGATGAGCCAGTATGCCAACCTGCTGGCCTCCCAGGGTAGCCTGGCCACTGCCATCGCGTACCTTCCTGACAACAGCAACCAGGTATGTCTGTTGCACCTGCTGTGTGAAATGTAGCTTTGGAGGCTGACTCCAAAAGTGAGTCAATACCCACATACTGCCATGTTAAGATCCCCAACTTTACAGCATTAAAAAGCATGTTTAGGTGTGTTCCCGAGCTCAGTCCTCACTTCTGTTAATTGGTGTCACTGAACTTGATTTCTCCATCATGTTAGTGCTGTTGGTGCCTTTTGGTAGATTTTTTTGAATGGAATTATCTCGTTTAGCTTGCTGTGTGGTCTGAACCCCATCACTAATTAGCAGTTCTGCATCTTTGTGCACCTGTATAATGTAAAATGCAGCTTGGTCACCAAGCTTGGTAGTTTTAGCTGTCAAACTAGCACTCCCATTTAAAAATATGGTCACAAATATGCAATTTTCTGTGTTTTGTTTGGTGTCTTAATTTACATTTTCTCCCCCTAAATGATAACAGAGGCCTCATAGCAGTAAAAACATACATTTTTTCTGTTGGCAACTTACATCTCTGATGACATGCACACTTTTTATTGTGCTCCAGTTACAGTTATTAGAAACTGACAGAGACAAAAATGGTGTGATCACTTGAGTTGTATTGCTGTTTGTCTTTTTTCAGTAACCTGAAAATAAAACTGTTATTGTTAAGTTATGATTGAGATAGTGGGCCACCACTTATATGTTAAGGTTGCTAGATAACCCTTCATTTAATTAATCATGAGAGGTAGTGTCTAATCCAAGTCTCTTTTGTTCCATCTAGGTTGCCATACAGCAGCTTCGTGACCGTCTCAGTCGGGCTCTGGGGCAGCAGGTGTCTGCTCCTGCAGCTCCGGTGCAAACCCAGAGAGCTCCATCTCAGCCGCCTGCCCCTCAGGCTCAGCACGGCTCAGCCCTGCCTCGACATCCGTACACCCATGTCCAGCCCACCATGGTGCCTCAGCCAGCACCAGCAGCACCGGTGCCTATGCCTACCCCGGCCTCCGCCCCAGCCCAACCACAGTATTACCAGCCAGTATGTTCCACTTTTTGCCTCATAACAGTGTTCACATACAAATCTGAGTTCTCTCTGGTGCTATACTCTCTATCATTATCTATGATTTCTATTTATTATGATATTATTGACAGATTTTTCATACAAATGTGTAGGCCACCCAAAAATAAGAGCCTAAAATCCAGGATAAACAAACATTAAATTTGAAAAATGGGATTCGAAAAGAGAAATATGACAAATTTTTTGCAGTATTTATGTTCTAACTTAATAAAACACATTTTCTCTATGTTTAAAACCAAAGCAAGTTCATGCATCCAAATATATAGTAGAGTTAATAAGTTATTCATACTTTTCATACTTTACAGTTCCAGCTCATGTGTGTGGATGAATCTTTTCCTCGATGCTTTCATGTTGAAACTCAGGGGATCTCAGAATTTGAACAGTTTTAAGTTTGTCATATATTAAACCTGAGGGCAGACTGGTCTATTTCCTGTTCTTCCTCTAAATCTGACATCTTCACAATAACTAACTACCTGATAAAATGCTCATTTTAATTTTCTGATGTGTTGTAGTCATATCATCGTTTGCCAGTCCATTTGTGCCAGGGTTTAAATGACAAGTTGTTTCCCAAACATCAACAATAATATGCTTATTTCAGGAAGGGGTGCTTCCATCACTGTCTAGGCGATTGCGTTATTGATTCTAAACTTTCTTTCAGGATGTTGTGTTCTTGTAATTTGAACCTTGGCTCTTATAAAATCCTCTTTTATCTCCACCCGTCCAATGTATGTGCATTGTGGCGTTGCTGTGGTGTTGTTTGGTGTGTCCTCCCCTCCCATGCTGCGGCCATCATTTGTATGCGCCGTGTGTTTCTGTGTGCTTCAGGTGAGGGCTGCCTCCACTGTCACCTCCTGGAGTAACCAAACTCCCACAGCCCTCCCCAATGTCCCTCCTCCTCTTCAAGTAGGCAGCACCTCAGACCAGAAGGTATACTGAGCATTACCGCCCCTTCAATCTTGACACACACTTTACTGCAAATTAAAAAGCTGTTTTCACTGAGCAGGCCAGAGGCTCACATCTCAAACCTCCCCTTGGCAGCTGTGCTACATCTTTTGTAGTGACTTCCCTCATTGCTACCCACCCACTGCCACAACACTTCCTGTTAGTATTTCTGTTGCTGCAATGCATTCAAGAGCTTTACTCAGTCTTTCATCTGTTTTTGCTACCACCTCATAATTAATGTGATTCATTGCATGACTGTATAGCTTACTCTTTATGCTTTAAATTGAAATGCATGCTCTTCTCCACAAATTAAACATCACTGAACTGCATTACTTTAATCTGTGAAAGCTGTCCTAACACAGGACTGTTCTGCCCTCTATTTGCAACACCAAGCTTTATTATAATCAGAACATAACTTGCTTCTGTAGAGCACAGAAATGATCATCAGTGCACAGTGGAGGATGATTTCAGATTTGTTTTCCCTGCTTTTTTCAGGTGGAGCCTTCAAATCCCATGTATGGGATGCCAGCCTCCGGTACGGTTGCAGCTCTCTCCGGCCTCCTCCGCTCCTGCATACATGTACTCTCATCAGTATCAGCGTAAGTGTTTTCACTTCAGGAACTCAGCTTTCTATCATGAGGGAAATTGGCCTGTTGGTCTAGAAAAAAAAAAGCATTTTATTTTTATTTTAGTCCAACAAAGTTATCTTAATATAAGCATAAAAGCATGGAAGGATGGATGGATGGATGACAGCTGTTTTACTCCTACTTGGCCAAGTATTCACCTACAACCAAAGATGTCATCATACCATTTGTCTGTACCAGTATGACTGGAATTCTCACTATATTCAATACCAAAAATAAAGTAATCAAGTGCTTTTATTTCAAGTGCTAACCCACAAAGATCAGCACATGCTAAACATTTGGTATGTTAGTCTGAACAACCCACATTTAGCTTTTGTGAATGCTGAGTGTGGAGCATCGCCAGACTTGATAGAAATTTAAACTACGAAAAGATACAACTCGTGGTGAGGCTTTTTTTTTTTTGCCCACAAGCACCAGTAGACCTCAGGAGGGTCTACTTGTTTTAATGTGAGAACATATACTCAGCTTGGGTGCTTGACATCCCCCTTACTCACAACATGATCTCCTCCTTGTAACGACTTTTAGTGAGGTTTGTACTGATAAAGTTTTTTTTAATACTCTTATAAGGCAGCCCCAGTAAACAAGAGTCGTGGGCTAAAAAGTTATATTTGTTGATAAAAGCTTATCAAATGTGCTGCATATTTTTTTTACCAGAAAATTGTTTACTGTTTATCATCAGTAAGAGCAGCTGAGTCAGTTCCAGTTTTCACTCTAATGATGAGTGTACAGACAGTTATCTGCGAAGAAAACTTAAAAACCCGATGATTTAGGGAAGGTTTTGTCATGGTCTTCTTTCTGTGATTTCTGGATAGGCACGCAGGTAATTTTGTCGAACCAAATCAAACCAAATTGATAATCACACCAGTGTGTGTTTAAAATTAAACTACCCAGGTTTGAATAAATTCATGTGGCTTGGGTTAAATTTCTGCACTTGAATGAGGTTTTGTGGAGGTTAAGATCATCCTCCAGGCTGCAACAATGTGTGGGAAAATCAGTAGTGTCTAAATGTTATGTAGAGGAGACAAATCTTTCCATTCTTTGAAACACTGGCAAGTAATTTGTTGATTAACACTAATATCTAATCTCTTCTGTGCTGTCATACTTAATATTAGTTACTAACAGGAAATGAGAATGTTCAGTTTGTGTATCTCTTTGCCTGATGACTGTTTTGTAACCTACCAGTTAAACATTAAGTATTTCAGCATGCCCTGTACTTTAACTGTGCTGTTGCATGGTGCACTTGGTTTAACATGCAACAGTTTTTCATTAACAAAACATCCTCTGTGTGACTCCCAGCTTACCCCCAGGTCAACCAGTACCCACCTGGAGCTGGGGGGGTGCCTCTCTTTCACCCTCTTCAGTACTCCTCTGCTCCTCCTCATCCACTCCCTTCCGCAGAGCCATCCTCCCCTCCTCAACCCCCTGGCTTTATTTCTGAGTACACACAGCCCATCCAGTCTCAGCCAACATCTCCACCCTATCCCGGACAGCCTCCACTCAGCCAGTGCCTGTCCTCGTCTCCTCCCTCCCAGCCTCTTTTCTTTCCCAGCTCTTCTTCCTTTTCTGCTCCTCCGTCCTCCGGAGTGTCTTTCCAGCATGGCGGGCCAGGATCTCCTGTGTCGTACATGCCTCCTCCACCGAGTGGAGTCTCAGGTACACAGATAGACCCCGAGCTGATCCCTGCCTCTCAGAGAACAGGTCTGCATGGCTCTAATCACCCTCACTGTCACTGTCCTTCTCACAAACTCACTCAGCCTTTAAAACTAGTGGCACTCCAGTTTCCTCTGTTTACCCACACTAACAGTTGTTGATAGCCTAGCTAGCTAGGAAATGAATTCATTTCATTACTATGAACCGGCAGTACAGGTCATTAAATCTTACCTGCTGTAATGTGAATAATATCAGCTCACTATTAAATTAAATCTTAACTATTTAACCAATTTACATTTAAATGGTGCATTAGTTATACATTTGTAAATATTTTTTCTGTTACCTTTTACAGCTAAGAAAAAGGGACCATATTAGGTCATTTCTCACAGTGAAAACCCTCAAAATGTATTACCCATATGGAGAACTTTAAATCCTAAATAGCAGATGTTTATGTTGTAAATCTAAGTCTTATAAAAATGTCCCATATGATGATGGGTAAGTGTCAATTTATTAATCACTAGCTCGGCTGTTTTGAAGGACTGAGTCCTCCCACATAAACGTTAACATTGCCCATAATTCCAAACTCTTGTGAACGCTGTAACTCGAGAACAATCTCACCTAGGACGTTCAAATTCACACCATAGATGCATTCTGCATACTGTTCAAGCTAGAGCCACCTAGCTTGAACAATATTTATAGTAAAGTCAGTGAACACACACTGACAGAGAAATGCTAAATGTTCAGATGACAGGGGTCCATTATGGACACAGCCAGGTAATCGTGCTTTTTACACTTGACGTGGCTGCACAGACTGTGAGGAAATCATGGGTATAATTGTGGCTTTTCTGTAAGAAATTTGCATGGCTTTTTTGATTACATCTCGAAGCTACAGTAAACATTGTAATCATCTTTAACATTCTGAGTGACATGAGTGTTTTAAATATCATATAATTTAATGCCTACAAAAATCAAAGTTTTGTTAACACTTTATGATTAGGCAGCTGGATAAACACACAGGAATGGCATTGCAAAACAATTCTAATCTAATTTATAGTTTTAATTAATGACAAATGCTGTATATTAATAAACAATGAAAACATCTTCATAATTGCTTAGCGACCTATATCATAATGTGTTATCGATAACTGGTTACATTTTTGTAAACTACTGATAATGAGACAGATTTGTTTTCCATTATAGGGCCTCAGAACGGCTGGAATGACCCTCCGGCTCTGACCCGAGCATCAAAAAAGAAGGTAAGAGTCCTTGCCAAAGTTTGTTGCTTCTTATTTTTAGAATTAAGCTCCATTTCTCTTAGATTGTTGTTGCTGTTTGACAGGCAGTTAAAGGAGGTTAGGTTCAGGACACAAAGTGTAATTCATCTGCAGTTGTTGAAGTTGTTGCAAATGCAAATCTTAAGTATACGTGTGAGCTCGCTGATTCTGCGTTAATAATGTGAAAACTTTGCTCTGGACAACGATGTCCAATACAGTTTAGTGCACTAAAGCATCAGGGTACCATTACTATTATCCAGCTTTAGAGTGGACATTGAACATCACGATGCAAGCTGGTAACAGAGGCCGTTTGCTCCATAGAAAAAGTTGCACCTTTTGAAATTTGTTGGCTTCAACGGTAAAAATTTAAGATCTAAATCAAATAAACAAATAAATAATGAACACAATTCATTATTTTTACCACTTTTCTACAACTAAATGTTTGTAACCTGGAATCATTGTTATGTTAATGGCCATCGCACAAAATCTGCTTTTTTAAAGTAAAGTGGTTTAAAAAGTGACAACAGTTACAATCTGATCTGATGATTGAATATTAAAAGCTCTGTGAATATTAGCTATTTTTAAACAGGCCATCATATTGTTCAGCTCTCTATTTCCCATTGTGTTTAATATGATTAATTATTTATTTCACTTATGCAGACTGGCCTTTCAGGATTTTACATGGCGTGTTATTGTCACGACAACAGAGCTGGGTCAGTGCCCAGTGGGGCACTGAAATAAAGTCAGTAACAGACAAAGGAGTCTTTATGCAGTAAATAGTTTGAATGAAACCAGTACATTTCTAATGAAGCAACTTTTCCTTTGACCTGAATGTTTCTGGCTCCGTTTTAATTGTGAATGATTGTACAAACTGATGTTTTGTCCAAACCAACAATAGGACAGGCAGAGTTTTTATATCATTTAGGCAGTTCACATATGCTGATCTATATTTGCATTAGCACAGTTTTAAACAAATTGCATTTGTTTGTATTCAGCAGATTCCAGAGAACTACACCCCCCCTGCCCCCATCACCGCTCCCATCATGACCCCACTGGGCACTGACCCTCAGACACCGCCAATGTCCTCTGGGGCCCCTCAGACCATGATGCAGGGGCCACATGGTGCCCAGGTTCCCTACTCAGGCATACAGCAGCAGCAGCAGCTCTCCCCTCCACCCATGAACCCTGCAATGCCCAAGACCAGTATGGAGGGCGCACCAGGAGCACCCACTGGAGACGTGATACAGGTATATACCTCTCAGCTTATTGGTGTTAAACCATAGATCGTATGTGATTGATGAATGTAGCAAAAGAAATGTCATCCACTGGTATTTTGGCTGCTGCCATGTTAATTTTCTGGAGCCAGAATTTGGATGAGTGCTAAGTTATCAGTTAGCTAGCAAGCCTGGATAGCACTGTGCATCCATAAATAATATACATGCAAGCCACATACCAGCTAAATAATACTAGGCAACTTACAAAATAAATACTAGCATTTCATCTTTTTGGACAAACTGTACCTCACAGCAGGGCATCACCAGAATAACTGCATTCAAATGCTCCAAAAGGATTTGATTGACATTCTCATTTCAGTGGCACAAATAAGTTTTTGGATCTTAAGCATTGGGTTTGTTTTTCACACCTGGAGGTTGCTGCTTGGTTAAAACATTTATCACACAATCAATGAATTGTGTTTTGGAATCATAACTAACCATGGAAATCAGAGGAAATGTTTTTTTCTGTAATCCTACTTTGGCTAATTATTTGATTTGTGTCGGTTGTGCATTTTCATGTACATTTTTACATTTGACAGGTGCTTTTGTCTAAAGCAGGACTGGTGCCCATGTTATAAGATTTTTGCTCACTGCTTCAGTCACAATTTTGAGTTTTCTCTTTTGGAGTTTTACTTAAAATGATTGAAAGCTTGGACACATTTTGCACTCTTGGTGAAAAAAGTGTGGAGTATGATTTGTGAAAATTTTTTATTGTCCATCCAAACAGCAGATAGCTCTCAGAGGCATGAACAAGAAGTTTAAGACCAGAAGTCCCTAATGTGGCTGCTAGAAGGACCCACTTCTTTTTTTTTTTTTTAATTCTTAAGGGTCCTGTGGCCAAACTTTTTACATTTTGTGCTGCAGATGGCTGTCTGGAGGAAATGAAATGTCCCTGCATGCATTTGTTTTTAATGTGTCTACCACTGCTGCAAGAGACATGCCTTAAAATTAACTGCCACACATTAAAAATCCATGTCACACAGTGATATAAATATGAAGTATACTGGTTGTAGTGTCGTTATCAGGTAAATGTGAAACGACTCAAATCTTTTTGTGTTCTCTATAAAATAATATAAAAGTTAAAGTGTTTCAATTTTTTAATTTATTCTTTTCATGGTGAACAAAATAGCTTTGTGTGCTTGGATTTTTATATTTTTGGTAAATATTACATAAAAATGTGTAAGAAAAGTGTGACACACACACACACACACACACACACACACACACACACACTTTTTAACTTGTTTTAATCTCTTCAGCCTCTGCAGTCCATCCCTGCTGAGAAGATCCTGAAGAAACCCATACCTGATGAGCACCTGGTCCTGAAGACCACATTCGAGGGGCTGATCCAGAAATGCTTGGTCGTAGCTACTGACCCTGTGAGTCTGTGTGATGACAGTGATGATGCATTTTTATCTCTATTTAGCAAAGTGAGCCCTCAGGTGAGTAACTGAGTTGTCTTTGTTTTTTTTTGTTTGTTTTTTTTATAGCAAACTAAGAGAAAGCTCGATGATGCGAACAAACGCTTGGAAGCACTCTATGACAAACTCAGAGAGCAGACAGTGAGTATCCACCGCACCATTACAGAGGTCTTACCTTCAACAAGAGTGCGAATTGGTTGTTTGATCTATAAAAAGTGAGAAAACAGTGAAAAATGAGTTTCCCACAGCCTGACATCATTTTCTGTGTTCGTCATGCTTAAATTTCATCATCCTCAGGTGATCCTTTGTGCACACATCTGCAAGCGCTTCAGTTTGTTGTGAAACTACAGTGTGGAAATGTCTCTAAGCGGACTAGAAAATAGTATAATAAGAACCCCTACTTGTCCACGGATCTGTGTACACATTCTCAGGAGAGTCTACTCCTGGCTTTAGGTGATGCTTTAGGTCCTTGTTTTTTTGTTTTTTTTTTACCAGTAGTAAAAACTTTTAAAAACCAGCAGATTTTCACATTTTAAAAGCTAGAAACACTTTATCTAGGGGTTACACTGGACACCTGGATTCTCGTGTCCATAATTCCATCTGTCCATTTTTGTCACCGCTTATTCAGTTGAGGATTGTGGATGTGCTGAAGATTATCTCAGCTGTCAGAGGGGGGAAAGCAGGGGACACCTGCTGTTGGAATCACAAGAAAATATTGTGTCTGTCTGTCCTTTAAAAACCAAAAAATTTATTGCTACCTGATCTGAAATGAAAGGTTCTTAAATGTTGTGTTTTCTGTCTTGTTGTCATGTTTTCTGAAGCGTTACTGTAACTTTCTTTTTGTGGTTATGTGTTGTGCCTCAGGGCCACTGTAGAAATTGTGCCAGGTTATAAAATTAGTTCAAGGCAACCTGCTCTTTTGGTGAGTCTGACTTGAGGCACCAATTTCAGAAGCAGGTTGAGGATGAGTACATAAAAATACTCCTGCATAAGGGTTGAGAGTACATCCTGCGAAATACAAGATTTTTTTTTAAAAGAAAAATTAGGGTCAAATTAAACTTCCTCATAATGACCTCTTCCCAATGGGAGTTTTGGATTGATTGCTACAATGAGCCATTTCACTGACACGATTCTGCTGTTCCTCTGTGCAGCTCTCTCCCGCCATTGTAGGAGGACTGCACAACATAGCCAGGAGCATAGAGTCCCGATCCTACGCAGAGGGCCTCAACATCCACACCCACATAGTGAGCAACAGCAACTTCAGCGAGACTTCGGCGTTCATGCCCGTACTCAAGGTGGTGCTGACGCAAGCCAACAAACTCGGGGTCTGATGAGGCTGAAAATCCCAGCCGCTCCTCTGAGTGCCGGACCACAGAGGCCGGAGGAAAGAGTGAGACCGGTCAGGGGTCGAGCTGAGCATTAAAAAATTGTTTCACAGGGAGCTCCTTCAATGCAAATGATGAAGAATTTTGTATGAAAATACTGTTAAATTCTTCTCTGTGCCATTCATGTTTCTCAAACAGAAGCCATGCTGTCAGTCGCACTCAGTGGTGAAAGTAAATTCTGAGCCGGTTAAAGGGCTATTTAAAAAAAAAAAAAAATCTTCCACCTGAACCTGTCGACCGGCTGAACCACACTAAGCATTTGTTTTTAAATGAATCTGGTTAGTAGTACACAACAATTCAGTTAATGATGGAATTAAATATAAAAGCTATAAATTAGGATTTATTTTAAAAATGGATAAAGTAAATGAAGCTTAATGAATTTTAAGGGCATTTCTCTCTGCTGATGATCAAGATAAATAGTCACTTTAAAGTATAAAGATAATGTCAGTGAATTGTGTATTAATGGCAGACTCTTGATGCATGCTGTTGGCTCAAAATTCGTGCAGTCGTGAAAGAAATGTCAGCTTGTTCATCTTTATATTCTTTAAACCTTGGTGCACTACACCAATGCTGCGTTAGCTTATGATCTGAAAATATGTCAAAGTTGTTTCTTAAAAGTGCAAAGGAACACTTGTGTTGTACATATAAATGCATCATTGCTTGCATGCATTTTGCAGTTGACCTGCAAATAAGACTGAAGGTAAACACTCAGCTGGAGCTACAACATGAATTTATTAAAAACATGGCATCATATTGGAAAGTTAGAGTTAAAGCAATACTTTGTATCACGTGCATTTAGAAGAAAATCAGTGTATGGAGTGTCAGTTTTTTTTTATGCCTATACTATGATTTTTGTTTAAAATTTAAACCCCTTGTTCTGCTTTCACTGACTTACTTTCACCACTAGTGTTACTACACACAACACATTGGACCAAGATATAGTGTGGGATTTTCAATGGAAAGTAGTGCAGTTCTGCGCGTTGAGGACGTTGATGTTTTAATTTCTTTTATGTCATTTCTTCAGTGTAATAATAAAGCTCAGCAGAGTGCAATGGACTTTTCAAACAGAAGCTGTGCTAATGGATTTTTTAAGTATGCATGCTTAAACAAATGCTAGCAGTCACCTTTCCTGGAAGTAATTATCTGCAAATTAATCAGACCTCAAATGAAACTGGAAGTAGACTTGTACTTGATTTTCATTCCAACTTTGATGAGGGCTGAAGTCTGAGTTGTCAAGCTCACTTTATGTTGTTGATCAAAGGAAAACAAGTCTGTTTTTGATTGACTACATGCAATATTTTCAATAAATAGTATTTATTTACAGTTTGCATTGTTTTTATTCCTCCATGTTTGTGCAATGAGTGATTGTAAGGGAAGCAGTGTCAGAGGTTGTTGGTAATTTGCCATGTGAGTTTCCTAATGAGCCCACAGGCCACTGCGACAGTTCCGTGAGGACTCACTGTACATCAGGGCCGCTGCAAGTTCAGCCAAGGCTTAGTGCAAATGAAGCAAGGCCTTTTTTAGCTGCCTTTACACGTTCCCAACTATAAGGTTGAGATAATATTAGCAACAGATATTCTGTTGATATTTAAAAGCAAGTTGGGCAAATCTTTAATATTTCTGACATACATTTCAGATATGTGGCCAGACATTGCTAATAATAAGATGCAGCCCTTGCTTGTGCAACATCAGGACAAGGATGAGTGCCCCACAGGCCGGGTGACGTCAGCGGTCTGCAGGCAGACTGCCAGCGGACTGAACGCGCTGGTTAGGGGATGATCCGCGCAGGGACAGGTATGGTCCACAGTTTTGTGTGTGCCTGCCGATTAGAACAGCTTGTTATCTGCTTGTAATGTTTGCGGATATGTCGTCTGCTGCTGGCCTACCTAACCCTGTTACACAACTCTCTTCCCATCTCATTCTTGTGCTCCAAGGATACACAAACCGCCATATGCGTACCGCCCAGATTGGTCGCTGAATGTTTCTTCTCGTCTGCTGTTGAGTTTTTGAGAATGGACTAGGACAAGGTTAGTGTATACGTGTATATGTTTCATCGGAGATTTAAGTAGTTAGAAATAGTTAAAATGACTTCGTCATTTCCTGCATCATAAATATGTAAGTATATTTTACACGTCCTGAAGGACAAGACTAGAGACGCAAACCAGCTACGCATTTGCTACAAAGAGAAACTAAAAGTTGCTACTTAAGAGACACAAACGTGGATAAAGATCCAAGGAGCACCTCCGTGTAAGTAGCAGTCTTTCACTGCGGTCAAGTGAGCCGCAGCTCAGCCGCCGCTTAAATTTCTTGCGCTTCTACTCTCAGTTTTAAGGTAATGCTCGTCCTTCGTTGCCGATTTCTGTACAACGGAACAAAAATAAGCCGTAGTTACTTTTGATTTAAACATGTGTTCTCGTTATGTAAAACACTATGACATATAACAATAACATCTATTAAATTATGCGTTTTAAGACAAAGTTATGGTGTGTGTGTGTGTGTGTGTGTGTGTGGGAGACATTAAGAGAAGTAAAGCTCCTCAAGTCCTATTTTTTTTCTCAATAAACGTGTGTGAAATTTGCTGGTAACCAAACTCTTCACTCGTGATTGCTCTCATTACAAATGTATTCAGGTTTTCATCATGGCCTGCACAGCTGATTTTGCAGTCATCCTGGATATGCTCTAGCCTGACAACCCTCCACCCGCGACGCTGAACATAAGAGGATGGATGGATGAATACATAGATGGACGGATGAATGGATGGATAGATGTGGCCAATATGCATGCAGAAAGTCAGAATAAATAAACCCAGGGTTAAGCTATAGGACTATACAATTATAATTATAAATTGACAATTCTGAACCTATTTAATAAACTCAATCCAGTGTGGTTATATGATAATTTATAAAGTCAATCATTGATAGCTGACATAAAAATTTTCTCTGCATTCATCTTCTGCCTTGTTCACTCTACCTGGCTGTGAAATTTCATCTAAGGCCAGTTAAGGAGTCCACTTAAATTAGATAACATATCTGCATAAAATTCACCAAGGTTAATGCAATATCAAAAATATATTTAAAAATTCATAAAAAAATCAGCATAGGAAGTTGACGTGGAAGTCTCAACTGATTATCACTCTGGATGACCCCCTCTGCATGTGTGCAGAGTTTCATCACCAAAAAAATGCATAATTTCATATTTCTGATATTGCACTAACCTTGTTGAATTTGTCACCTGATTTCTGTGGATTCCTGCAGTTTCTTTGAATGAAATTCTGTACACATGCAGAGGGGGTCAGTCAGAGTCATAATCAGTTGAGACTTCCATGTCAACTTCCTATGCTGATTTTTTATGAATTTTTATAATTTCATATTTCTGATATTGCATTAACCTTGTTGAATTTGTCACCTGATTTCTGTGGATTCCTGCAGTTTCTTTGAATGAAACTCTGTACACATGCAGAGGGGGTCAGTCAGAGTCATAATCAGTTGAGACTTCCACGTCAACTTCCTATGCTGATTTTTTATTAATTTTTATAATTTGATATTTCTGATATTGCATTAACCTTGGTGAATTTGCCACTTGATTTCCATGGATTCCTGCAGTTCATTGTGATGAAACTCTGCACACATGCAGAGGGGGTCAGTCAGAGTCATAATCAGTTGAGATTTCCACGTCAACTTCCTATGCTGATTTTTTATGAATTTTTGGATTTTGATATTTTCATATTGCAATAACCTTGGTGGATTTGCCACTTGATTTCCATGGATTTCTGCAGTTCTTTATGATGAAACTCTGCACACATGCAGAGGGGGTCATGTAGAGTCATAATCAGTTGAGATTTCCACGTCAACTTCCTATGCTGATTTTTTTCAGAATTTTTAAATATATTTTTGATATTGCATTAACCTTGGTGAATTTTATGCAGATATGTTATCTAATTTAAGTGGACTCCTTAACTGGCCTTAGATGAAATTTCACAGCCAGGTAGAGTGAACAAGGCAGAACATGAAAGCAGAGAAAATTTTTATGTCAGCTATCAATGATTGACTTTATAAATTATCATATAACCACACTGGATTGAGTTTATTAAATAGGTTCAGAATTGTCAATTTATGATTACAATTGTATAGTCCTATAACTTAACCCTGGGTTTATTTATTCTGACTTTCTGCATGCATATTGGCCACATCTATCCATCCATTCATCCGTCCATCTATGTATTCATCCATCCATCCTCTTGCACTTATTATGTTCAGCGTCACGGGTGGAGGGTCGTCAGGCTAGAGCATATCCAGGATGACTGCAAAATCAGCTGTGCAGGCCATGATGAAAACCTGAATACATTTGTAATGAGAGCAATCATGAGTGAAGAGTTTGGTTACCAGCAAATTTCACACACGTTTATTGAGAAAAAAAAAAAGGACTTGTGGAGCTTTACTTCTCTTAATGTCTCTCTCTCTCTCACACACACACACACACACACACACACCATAACTTTGTCTTAAAACGCATAATTTAATAGATGTTATTGTTATATGTCATAGTGTTTTACATAACGAGAACACATGTTTAAATCAAAAGTAACTACGGCTTATTTTTGTTCCGTTGTACAGAAATCGGCAACGAAGGACGAGCATTACCATAAAACTGAGAGTAGAAGCGCAAGAAATTTAAGCGGCGGCTGATTTGACCACGGCGCGGCTCACTTGACCGCAGTTGTCTTTCAGGAAGTTCGGGAACTCCGTTCTGCTGCATTCCTCAGTGTCTTTTATATGATTCAAGTCAAGTCAGTTTAATTATACAGCACATTTAAAAACAGCAGCTGTTGGCCGAAGTGCTGTACATGTACTCAAATAACATAAAAACCTGAAGATTTAAGCTGAGTTTGAGGAAGGAAACGTAAAATGAGGAACCTTGAGGTCCTGAGGTGAAGGGGCAGGTTGTTCCACAGTTTGGGAGCAGCAGCTGCAAACGCCTGCTTTCCCCATGTGTGTGTTTTTTGCCTTTATGGGATAGCGAAGAGTGAAGTCAAGCAGGTGGAGAGAGAGGCGAAGGCGAAGGCTAATATGTTGCAGTTAAAAGCTGCATTAGGGCACAGAGTACTGCACATAAGCCTGACATTTTTGCCCAGTGTTTCCTTAGCTAATTTTCAATGTTATATTTATTTATGACATTTTCTGATTTGCCATGAGCTCTGTTCACGGTTTTCTTGGTCCTTCCTGTACCACTACATTAAAAAAAAATCCTGGAAATACATCTGGCCAGTAACTGTATATTAACCTCCATTTCCTTTATGCATCAAATATGTCACACATACAGACTAACACAACATCTTCATCTGTGGATTCAGAGGAGACAAGATGCTGAATTTCAGCCTGTGGGCTCTTCTGCCTCCCATCTACTCTGCCTGCACTGCTGCTGGACTGTGGGTGGTGTGAGTTTTGTTCCTTCTAGGAGCACATTTACTCCACATTTATGCACACAAAACAGTAAACAAGCAGTTAGAAAGAGACAAACTGCAAGAAAGAGAGCCAAATTTAGCAGAAAGAAAGAGAGAGACAAAAAAAATTATGAAAAGGAGGGAAGTTGTGGAATTCCATTGTTCCCGTGCATGCTTCCTATCTGCTCTGCTTGCATTGTGTCATGTCTCTGTAATGGCACAGGATTTCACATCTTTATAAGGCTGCCTTTATTGACCTCAATCTGCCATCATGAACGGGTTACTGAACAAGCTTCTGGGCACGTGTGTGAGGGGAGAGTCATCTAAATCAGATCCGGTATTGTTTTTTTCTGTGCACTCCACATTTCAAGCTTTCATTGGTGGTTTACAGTAATATTATGCACAGCAGGGCTACAGACGCTAAATACCAGCTCAGAGCAGGATCAGCGTAGGCACGTATATTTTTAAGTTAAAGTATTTTTCATGTGCGGTTCAAAGCTGGGAGCTGAATCAAATTGTGCTCTTAAGTTACTGTTCATGGACAGGACAACTCTGACTGAGGTGTTATATATGCATATGACTTGGGAATAAGTAAGACCTAAAACTGAACCTGGCAGCACATCAGAGGTTGTGTAAAAGAAAAAGGGGGGGGCACCAGGGTATCATGATGGTACTCCAGAGAGACACAGCAGAGGCAGAGATACACCAAACAACCATCCCTCTATCCCCCCCCCCACACACACACACTATTGTGTCAGCTTTTGTTACATGTTTTATTCATTATGTCCCCTCCTGCATTTAAACAGATACTTCATAGCTGTTCGCAATGGGAACATAGCACCCCTGAGTTCACAATACAGGTTTGAATTCATATATTTTGTACACTTCAGGTAATGATCTTGATATATCTCTGGATTAAATGCCATTTGTTTTGTTTTAGGAGAAGGAACGGCTCCTTTTATCCTCCCTACATTAGGTATGTGCTGTGCTCTCCACTTCTCATCCTTTTAAGAATAAAAACACTGAACATGAGGATAACAAATATCAGTTTCCCCCTTTTCCCTTCTCAGTATTGCAGGTAACTTTCCTCCAGCCAGCTGCATCTTCAGTGAAGTCATGAACCTGGCAGGATTTGTAGGTAATGGAAACACTGCAGCAGTGTTGATACTGTTAATAGAGGTTTTATTAGTTACTGGACAACAACAGAGTTCATAAGAAAAATGAATATATGTAATGTAATGTACCTTTGAATACATACACAATAATGAGTGTTAGATTTGTAATGGTTCTTCTCCTGTTTTCAGGGTTCGTTATTGCCGTCCTCAGATATCTTCAGCTGAAGAACAAAATAGACAAACATTGGCTGAACATTGGTAGTCTGGTGTGTTTCTCTATTGGCTGCTTTGGAATGACAGTTGTAGGAAATTTTCAGGTAAAATGACACACACAGACACACACACTAACTAAGGTCTGGGTTTACTGACTGAATGATTTTTGTGTTAGTTATTCACAGAGGAGGAGGTTCACAATGTGGGCGCCATGACAGTGTTTGGACTGGGGACGCTGTTCTGCTGGGTGCAGTCTTACATCACCGTGAGAGTTAACCTGAGGAACGAGGGGAGGAAGGCTGCGATCGCTCGTTTCCTGTTGTCTGGATTCATCACTCTTTGCATGATACTTTGTATCCTTTTACAGAGAGAGAGAAGAATGTGCTCATTGGAGTGTGATGGCCCTTTTTTTCACATAAAGTACAAAATAGAGGTTTCAATAGAGGTTCTGAAAGAGCAATAAATTCTCCCTTATAGGTATTCATAAAAGAAAAAAGTACAAGAACTGTTCTATCATTTTAAAACTACATTTTGTATTTACTTGGGTTATCTTGGTCTATTATTAAAGCTTGTTTGATGACCTCCTGACCCTTAACTCCTTTGGCACAGACTTCTCCCTGATGTCTCTACGCCTTCACATGCATGCGAGTCGATGCCAGTGGGCGCTCGTCATGTTCCTCCTCATCTTCATCAGCACTTTTGCCATCGAGTTTCGTCACAGCAGCTTCTGGATGGTGTGCAGAGACGCCCCTGGGTATCCCTTCCATCCCTCAGTAACATATGAAGGGCCCAACTCACAGCTGAATGAGCTGTAGGGGTGTTATACAGGCTCATATTTAAACATCCTCAGGTCTGTTTACATGTAAATATTTATTACGCAGTTACAACAATCTATACAGGAGTAAAATATAATCACCACTTATTGTATGCCTGGTTGAATGTTATATATTTGATCAGCATATAAAGGCACACACAAAAAATCAGCTTGTATATTCTTTTAATTGATTCTTTTATTTTTTCTATAGCTTATTTTTAAAGACGGTGTTTACATTATTTGCACAACTCTTCAAATGTTTGTTTGAAACATTCTGAATATGAAAATGCTGTGATGAGCGGACCGTTGTCTAAAGATGACCAATGTATTCGCAGTACCAAATTTATGGCATCAGTATCAATAAAAAGGTTATTTTTAATCTTCAATCTCTGTGATTTTATCATCTTTGAATCTTCAGTGACAATTCATTCAGCAAAGTGTTAAGAGATTTCAGTTATTATTAACTGTGTGATCTTAAACAATCAGTTATAAAGGAGCAACTGCTGCTCCAGTTGCTTCAGAAAGCAACTGGTGGTCACACAGATGGTCTTGTGTGACCATCATGATGTCACACAAGACTGCTGAAGATCTGAGCATTCAGCAGCCTGTGAGGCAAGAATCAGGCTGAAGACTGCAGATATCTACAGTTTTACCACTGAGGTGTTGTTGTTGTTTTTTTTATGTGAACACTTGCAGTCCAACCAAAAACATCTAGAATGGTTTAGCTTTAGGTTAAATAAGCATAAATGAAAAGGGGAGACAGCCAGCCTGACTTTGTCACAGTTTACACAGAATCTTTTGTATTGATGAACAGGGCTGGACTGGGACAAAAAAAATTGGCCCTGACATTATTGGCTTAGACCGGCCCGCAACTATGTCTTAAAAGCACTTAACACTGTCTTACTCTTGTTCAGTGTGGGCGTACCTCTTGCTGTTAATACTTTTTTACACTTAGTTTAGTAATGCTTAAATTGCAGAGCTTTTACACATCATTTAGCAGTTTTAAAATCTGTTATTTCACCTGTTTGAGTTATTTTTTAAAACGTGTTTAACCACAGCATAGAGGCAACAAATTCAAAGTACTGTGCAGCCTTTCAACACACCGTTAACCTAAATATCTAGGTGTTGTAGTTTTTTTAACTAGAGTCGTGTAAAGATGCTGAAGGTAGCGAAAATTAAGTGCAATGGCCCTTTAGCCATTTCCCGAATCGGAAGCTGCAATCGGAAACCAAATGCAGCTTCGTCTAAAATGCTATGATGTAGCCTAAAACTGAAAATGAGGCTGTTTATTTCCTTTATGGTTGCTACAAGTCTTCTTCATACGGTTATTTAGAGGGTTTTTGTTTTAAGGAAGCGCCGCGGCTGCCACCCAGCGGACTGGATGGAAACTCCTACAAGTCTTCTTTTTTTTCTTTTTCTTTTTTGAATTACTTTATTGACAAAGCAAAAACACAGTAAAAACAAAACAGTAACAACAAGACAATATCAAAATGGAAACAGCCTTTACAGTAACTTATTGTGTACAAAAATTAAACAGAGCACACAAAGAGTAAGTTTTAATGGCTTTAGCATTAGTGGAGTTTTTAATAATTTTAACATATTGTTTGACTTCATTTTCAAAAACAGAGACAAGTGGAGTATGATTAGTGTAATGGCATTTATGAATATGCCATTTGGCTAGGCATATAATAAGGTTGATAATATAGTATTGTTTCTTCGTAGTCAATGGGTATTCAGTGAAGCCAAACAATACATGTTCAAAGCAAAGAGAGACATCCGGATCAATCAAATTAGAGATCACAGCGCAAACATCCTTCCAAAATTGAACAGAAAGAGGACAAGACCAGAATAGATGAAACACATCTTCTGAATTACCTTTGCAAAAAAGAGCATGTAATATCTATATTGTTGCTGAAACGCTGTAAAAAAAAAAAAAAACAACTTTGGGTGGGTAGAATCTATGAATAATTTTAAATGATACTTCTTTCACTTTATTAGTTATCATGTATCTGGCAGATAAAGTCCAAATCTCTTTCCAGCTGAGGTTATCAATAAGTGTGTTCCAATATGGTATTACATATGGTGTAGACACAACATCCCTCTGAAATAAAGAACGTATATGACGGTTACACTTAGAGGTTGAGGAGAAGCAAATTTGACCAACTCCAAGCAAGGATGGGTCAAAGGGAAGTAGCGTTAGATTTTGCCCTGCAGAATTCCTGAGTAGAGTAATTACACCATTGGGGATTGCGTCTATTACAGTAGAATTCATTAATAGGGATTATGGAACCATATTTAGAGACAAAATTTGAAAATGTCATTATAGAACCATCAGGATTAAGCAATTGAAGAAGTAAGACAATATTAGGAGTAAACCAATTAGGATAAAATAAGGATTTGTTCTTATGAAGGCTGTCTTTATTATTCCAAATATAATACCTATGCGGGGAGAAATTGTGTTTGTATATCAATGACCATGAAAGAAGCATCTGTTTGTGAAAACAAGATAACTTTAAGGGGATTTTTTTCGATTTTGTAATTGCAAAATAACAGGAAATTAAAGCCTCCTAGTTTAGAAAAGACAAAATTTGGTATAGAATTCCAGATTGAAGATGGGTTTTTGATGAATCATCTCAACCAGTTTATCTTAAACATATTATTTAATGTGGAAAAGTCCAGTAAGTTAAGGCCACCTTTCTCATATGAATTCATAATAACCGTTTTTTAAATATGATGTTTTTTATTCTTCCAGATGAAGTTGAATAACATCTTGTCAATACCTTTGGAGACCCTTTTGTTAACATTAAGAGATAGAGCAGCATAAGTAAGACGAGAAAGACCCTCAGCTTTAGACAGCAAAACTCTGCCCCTTAGCGAGAGATCCCTTTGCAGCCTTTGGTTAAATTTCTTTAGAGTCTTGTCAATAATGGGGTTAAAGTTCAGGCTGCATCTGGATACACTATCTTTAGTGATAATGATCCCTAAGTAAGTAACTGATCCTTTAAGGGTATACCACACAAAGAGGGAATGTTACAGTGCTTGAGAGCTAGCAGTTCACATTTTTTGATATTCAGGTAAAGTCCAGATGCTGTAGAGAACGAATTAATCAAATCAATCGATTTGGGTATCTGAGAGGAGTTTTTAAAAAAATAAAGTTGTATCATTGGCCAGTTGGCTGATGATTACTTCTTTGCCCGCTACTGATATGCCTTTTAACTGGTTCAGTTTAATAGAATCTGTGAGTAACTGAGTGCAGAGGAGAAAGAGATAAGGTGATATGGGACAAACTTGTCTGACTCCTCGTTTAAGGAAGAAACGCGGGGAGGTGCCAGCATGTAATTTGATCGAGCAGTTCCCATTTGCATACATTGTTTTGATAGCATTGTTAAAGTATGATCCAAAGCCAAACTTCTCTAAGGCGCGAAATAAGAAATTATGTTCAATAGTATCAAAGGCCTTATAAAAGTCTAAAAAAAAAAGATAAAACTGTTATCGGGACATAGCTCTGAATAATCAATTAGATCGAGTACTAGTCTGATGTTGTTGGAAATATGTCTGTTATTCATGAAGCTGGATTGAGTTTCATCAATTATATAATTCAAAACAGATTTCAATCTTTTAGCAAAAATCCAGAGCAGTGAACTGAATGCGAGACAAAACAAAACAAACTCTCTTCTTCTTGTTTTACTTGCTGTTAAAATTCAACATATCGCCGCCTACTGGGGTGGAGTTTGAACTGCCGGATCTGGCCATGTGTGCTTATCACTGCTCTGTGTGTTAGCTGTGAACTGATAGCTCGTCAGTGGCCTACCACCAACTAATTTGTCAGCGCGTTCATAATCTACGGTCTGCTTTGATCTGCCAGGCTCGTAGAAGCAGCGAGGACCGGGAACAGCCTGGTTCTGAACGCCGCGGTGCTGCTAATTAGTAAGCTAACGTCAGCTAACAAAAGCAGCTGCAGACTCATCCGATAAAAATGGCCACTGTTTCTATTCCTGCCTGCACTACTGCCTTGCTGCTCGACATTGAAGGCACCACCACACCGATTACATTTGTGAAGGTAAGCAGCGTTATATGCGGACGTGTTCAGGGCACGTCCGGTTGTCCGGCCATGCTAACAGCTACCTGTCACCGGTAGAAGGCAACTAAACCGGCAGAACTTCACGGTGTCTCTAGTTCCTAAATGTAACGCCATTTTATTTATTTGCTTGTACAACTGGCTGCTCCTCTCGTTTATTGTTTCATCCATACTTACTTCGTATAACCCGAAACACCAGTTCATAAAATCACACCTAATGCTGCGTTCACGTCATATGAGAGTTGTCGTAATTGCCAGTTTCGTGTAAACATCCAAGTACTGTTGACTTTCACGAAAGCCTCTTTTAACAATCCAGTATATCGGCCGACATGTTTTTTTCCCTTTCTGACACACGAAAGATGAACAGATTTCCCTAAACTTTGTGATGTTTAGTTATTTATTTACTCGTTTACATCTGCCTGACTGCTCGCTCAGCTGGTTATTGCGTTTATGGCACTATAATGTCGTGGATTGTCAACAGGGAAGTTGCAGAGTGCCCTCTGCTGGACAAACTATGTACAGCAATATATAACGTGGTTGAAGGGTGTTTCTTCCTTTGTTTTATAAATTCTCATTTAGATTGTACATTTTTTAATTTCCAGGATATCCTTTTTCCATACATCAAGGAGCATCTTGAGGATTACCTGTCCACTCACTGGGAAGAAGATGAGTGCAAACAAGATGTTCATCTACTAAAGAAACAGGTAGCTGGTTAACGGGTTTTCAAGTGTGAGTAACTTCTGGGGAAAATGAAATCCAGGTTGTTACTCAGCTTGGCAGGATAACTATACATTATGTTAGAACCCAGTGAACAAAGGACAGCCTTTTATTTGGGCTGCAAAGTAGGATTCTTGGTTTTGCTGTCCCTTAGTTTCTTAATCACTTGCCTAAACAGCAGTCCAAAAACAAGGAAGTGAAATATCTTAATAAATGTTGAAAATCTGCACATATTCATCTTTGAGAACCAGCACACAGTGAATTTTTAGTGTTTTGGCATAAACAAAATTATAGAAAAAGTGATTCAACTAGTGGAAAATCTTTACCTTATACCAGAGTATTTAAAGTTTTGATCTCCTTTTTTGTGACTTCCCAACATTCTAATGCATATCGTCATTCCTGTTTTATTCCACCAAGTAAACCACTGAAGCACCTTGGTGCTCTTTTAACTAAAAGGATGACTGTCGTGGCAGATTGAAGAGGACATGAAACAGAACCGGGCGTGTCCTGTGCACACCGTGGACCAGACAGTTCACACAGATGAGGAGAAGGCCATCAGGGAAGTAGTGGAAAATGTTCTGTGGCAGATGGCGGCGGACAGGAAGTCGACGGCACTCAAACAGTTTCAGGGTCACATGTGGAGGACAGCTTATACTTCTGGGAGAATCAAAGGCGAGTAAGTACATTGATGATTTTCCTCACTCTCAAAATTCATCTGTTTAAAAAATGTGCTTCTCAGATTCAGGTCGTAATTCTCTTGACACAGTCTGGCCTTGTCAGAGACTGTATGTAAAAGATGGCCGTAGCTTTCAGATCAGAAAAGTGAAGCCAGCAGAGAAGCGCCCTGAAGTTGCATTTGTTTTTAATGGCCAGCAGGGGGCGATACATGTGGTTTTTGGCTGTATAGAAGGTGTATACTCACAAGTGTTCCATCAGTAAGCATGGCGGTGTGTGAGAGTTGCATTTGGTTTGTTTTTATGAGGTTTTTCCTGCTGCACATCATTACTCCTTCAGAAATGTCTTAATGCTGTATTTAAAGGTACTTGTTATTTTATTTTTGTTTGTTTTACATAAGGTGATGATGTTTTTTTGCTTGTTTGTTTTTTGCAAACAGGGTCTATCAGGATGTGGTTCCATCCATCAGAACATGGAGAGGACATGGCCTAAAAGTCTACATTTACTCCTCTGGAAGCGTGGAGGCACAGAAACTTCTGTTTGGATATTCTGTTGAAGGAGATCTTTTAGAAGTATGTTGCTCTCTCCTGTTTCACTGCAAACTCTGACTTTCACATAGTAAAAGTTTTGTGTTTTTAAGGGGAACTTTAGTCTTGGGGAAAAATCAAAAACCTCTGTTGTTGGTGTTGATGGTTTTATTTTATCATTTCAGTTATTTGACGGGCACTTTGACACCAGTATAGGGGCTAAAGTAGACACAAAAAGCTATGAGAGAATTGCAGAGAGGATTGGCTGTCAACCTGAGGAAATCACATTCTTGACAGACGTCACCCGAGGTAAGCATGTTAGCACTGATGTGTTCTGGGTTTGGTGGTATGTTTGTCTCCCAGTAAGGTTACAGAAAGGCTGCCAGGCAGAATTATAATAAACTCTGGTGGCTCGGTGGCCCAAAGGTAATGATGGGCAAAGTGAGGATTTGTGAAACATTGAAACGTTGAAAGCAATTGTTGCCAGAATGTTTTAAAACCCTAATACAAATCTGACAACCATTGCCACAGTGACAATGGCACTATTAATGACATCAAGTAACAATGTCTAAATTTGTCATATGTAAATATTTTTATTCAAAAAGTCAGCTTAGTCATCAAATTACCTCCCAAGCCTTGGAAAAGAGTGCGTTCACACAAGCATACTTGTATTTATTTATTTATTTTTGCCAAGATATAAAGTCAGGGATATACACTCATCCTGCCAATGAACTAATGGCTCATGGTCACAAATTTATTGCTCAAACATTGTTCCCTCATTGTTTGTGGCTGCTGCTGCTTTTTGAGCTTGGAGTTTACTGTGTCATCAGGTTTGTTCTACACATTCAATCACACCTAGAAGCAGCAGGTAAACCACCTGTCGAGACTGAGGTGACCCTACCAAAGTCTCAGTCAGCCGTGGTCACGTGACCGGGGCGTTTTGAACCATCTGTGCTTTGTAAGCTTGACACGGCATCAAAACATCCGTATCAAGCATCTCATCCTTCGCCAAAGGAAGAAGCAGTTTTATTCTATTTAATTTATGTAGCACCAAATCACAACAGTCGTCTCAAGGTGCTTTATATTGTAAAGACCCTACAGTAATTACAGAGAAAACCCAACAGTCAAAATGATCCCCTATGAGCAAGCATTTGGCAACAGTGGGAAGGAAAAACTCCCTTTTAACAGGAAGAAACCTCCAGCAGAACCAGGCTCAGGGAGGGGCAGTCATCTGCCTCGACTGGTTGGGGCTGAGGGGAGAGAGACAGGACAAAAGACATGCTGTGGAAGAGAGCCAGAGATTAATAATGACACATGATTAAATGCAGAGTGGTGAATAAAAATATTGAGAAGTGATGAATGAACAAGAAATACTCAGTGCATCATGGGAACCTCCCAGCAGCCTAGGCCTATTGCAGCATAACTAAGGGCTGGTTCAGGGTCACCTGATCCAACCGTAACTATAAGCTTGATCACTTCACATAACTTATAACCAAACGTTATAAGAAATATGAAGATTATTTGTGCTCTGAAAGTGTCCATCGGCACCAAATCTGGATCTCCTGATTCTTATTTTAATGGATTCGGAGTTGTGATCCATTAAATGGGAATTGCAGAGAGGATTGGGTGTTAACCTCAGAAAATAACTTTTTTTTTTTTTGGTTATGAAAATGGCTAAAAGATGTCAGTTTCTTTTTTCATTTAAGTGTACAAAAGTGTTTCAAGGAGGATGAAGCGTTTGCTTGTTCAAACACCCTCAACACCTCGTCACAGCACAGACGCGTCAATGTGGACTGCCTAACTGAATTGTAGCCCACTTTTGTAATCTGATTTCCCAGTTTGAAAATGTCTTAGACCAGAATTCTCTGGACGTTGAACGCGGCCTCCGGCTGTTTGGAGATAAAAACAACGGCTGATGAGTTGAGAGCGTCTATGGTGCCGAGATGGAAGGCATCAGTGCTGCTGTATCTCCTCACCAATGGGTGCATGCTTTCCTGTTTACCCGCACTCTCTGTGGTGGGATTCAGTCTTGCAGTGCAAAGCGATATAGTCGCTTGACATTATTCTCTTTTCTAATTTCATTTTATTTTTATTACCAAATCCATAAAATTGTTTATGAAACAGTCTAAATATCAAGGAATTCAATTAAATATAAACACCACAAGCCTTTAGTTTTCTCCTGCCTTCTTGCCTCAGAGGTGCGGCGTGTATTTACTCATGGATCTGTTGTTGCAGAGGCCAAAGCTGCAGAAGAAGCCGGCATTAATGTGGTGGTGGTGGTCAGGCCTGGAAACATGGAGCTGACAGACGAGGAGAGGGCCCACTATAACCTCGTTACCTCCTTTAGCCAACTTCAGCTGATGGGACGCGCTTAACAAAGAGTTCTGACTTCATGTTGACCTCTCCTCTTTTTTTTTTTTTTTGCCCCCACCTTTTTTGCAACTCAAGTGTGTTGTGTTTTTTTTTGTTTGTTTGTTTAGTTTTGTTTTCTTTGTTCCACATTGATGGGTGAAGAGGTGCTGGTGATGCTGCTGGGACTGCTGGCAATCAGTGGGGCTGATTGTGAAATCCCAGCCTCTAGAGGTGGTACAGTATCCAGTTCTTTCAGGATGCCTTTCACATGCATGGAAATGGAAGCACCGAGCATAACAGGAGCTCAAATGGGACATCATTGTCATTGGACCATTTGTTTGAATGGGAAGCTGTTGATTACATTTACAAGGCTGGAGAAACTGCACATGACATGTGAGATTACCTTTTTACCTTTTAGACGAACTGTATTTGACTGCCACTTTTCCAAATGTATACGTGTGAGCTGTATTTCTTAACCATTTCGTAAATGTTCATAAACCATTTTCCTCCCCTCTACCCCAACTAACGTGTTGCAGGTGTATGAAGTTCTATCCAGTGAGTGAACTGTCTCGTTTTAGAAAGTTACAGTATAGATGCACTCGACAAAATGAGTTTTCATTTGAAACTTTGTTTGAATGTCTTAATTAAGCCCCTCACAGGTGAATGGTGTCTATTTAAATGTGCCATACTTGTTGCTCATCTGTACTGTTGGTCTTGGGAAGTAAAAATACCGAAACATTGCCAGACTTTGTGAAACATTGTTGGTATTATTCAGGAAATGTACTTCTAATAAATGCCTCGTCTCCCAGAAGCCTGTCCTTTTTCTTCAGTCCAAATAAAAAACAAGTGCTTCCAAGTTGAACTCTGATTGTAATCTCAAACAGTAAAGTTCACAAGTGGAACTGTAGTACTGGTAAATAGTAGATGGTGTAAAATCTGGTCCTCAGTATCTAAAAGGTGCACGTAAGCCAGTGCCACAGCCCTCCTCCACCTCCGGTACAAAGTAATGTACAGAAACATCAGTATACACTTTTTTGGGGGAAACTTCAAACCATATTTGGATTGTGTGTTTTTAAACCAAAAACTTTTGATGCTGTCTTTGTGAGGTGTGTGAGCAAAACTATTAAAGATAAAAGGGTCATTCTGAAAACCCGTGTCCAAAACAAAGGCTGTTTAAAAGTGTCAAGAAGATAGACAGCAGTGATTTGCAACTCTCTTAAACTCAACACTTAATTAATAAAATGGAACAAAGCAGCATTGTCATGCTGAAAGAGGAAGCTGTTGCCAATCAGATGTATTCCAGAAAATGCATTTCTGCATTCATAATTCCATTAATTTTAACAACCTCCCCAACAACACTGGTTGAAATGCAGCCCTAAAACATGGCAGCCTCCACTGTGTTTTACAGATGGCTGTAGACACTGCTGTTGCTTTCTCCTGACCTCTTCTGTGCACATTGATGAGAAATTGAACAGAAAATTTCAGATTGCGATTCATCATTCCATAATACCTGCCGAAACTGATATTCAGTCCAGTTCTTGGCGTACGTCAGCCTTTTCTCCCTGTTTCTCTTCCATAAGAAAGGCTTCCTGACAGCCGCCTTCCACTGAGACCATTTCTGATGCGGTTTCTGTGAACACTGGATGCATCAGCTGAAGGGCCAGGTGCATCTCTCAGGTCCTGTGTCAGGATCTGATAAAGTCTGGCTCCTTCGAATCAAAATGTAAAGAAATGTGGGGTGAGACATTTGCACAGTACTGTAGTGTAATTAAATTCAGTTTTAGCACTTTAAGTGTCGTTGATGTTAGATTCTGCATCTTAAGAAATTCTATAACATGCCAATTTTTAACTTATGATGAATCAGAGTCTATTTTTAGTCTTTGGCATATTCCTAACCAAAAAATGGTTCAGTATATAAATGACCAACTGAAAAATTTACTATTTTCTCTGCCTTGTTCCCTCTTTTGTCTCAGTTATTTCCCCTTTCTCACCTCTATTTTGCTTTTTATTTTGAGAATGTGTAATTTGTTACATACTCCCATAGAGAAGGTGGCGCGCTCCATCTTTCACGTTGGTTTGTCAGCCGTTTTTAAAAAGACGAAGAAGAAGTGACGGCGACAAAAACAGTGCGGCGCGTCCAAGTCACCTCTCAAAATTGTCGTACCCGGACCTAGTTTTTGCCTTACGGAAGGGCCATTCTGTCCAAATTCATGTTAACCTCACATTTGGTTCACGTAAACTAACTAGTTAGCTTGTTATAATTAGCGCCAGAAATTTTATTTAACAGTATATGATATCAAAACAAAGCTCACAGAAGCCATCAGCTAGCTTAGCTCCAGCAGAGATTTCTGACGTAGCTTTAGTTTCCAAGGTGCAACTTTAGTTAAAGACTAGTTCCAGAAAAAGGCGAAACATGTCGGATGATTATGAATTAAGCGACGACCCGAACATGATGAGAATGGAGGAGGATGGGGAGGCGAACAGTGACGACCCGATGTCAGCGGCGGGGGACTGTGGCCTTATGGGGGGGGAGGCCGAAGGATCAAGGATCGACGCCAGTAAAAACGAGGAGGATGAAGGGTACGGTGATGGTGAAGGGTGGTTGCACTGTGGTTAATCATCAAAAACGAGCCGCACCTGCAGGACCTGATTATCCGGCTGGGGCTCCAGGCGTTATTGCTGGGCCCCTGCTGACCCTCCTTTACACACGAGAGGCCCATTTTAACAGGCATTGATAAACTTGCAGTTACACTATAATGAGTTCCTGGGTATGTGGATGAAGTCTGCAGTGTTACTGATTTTCTGTGGGGTTTAAAATGACAGGATAGGATTAGGTGGAGGCAGATCTGCTGTAGAAGCGGCCAAAAAAAAAGGAAATAAATTTGTATTAGGCAACGATTTACTGATACTGGCTCACAACTGGACGATGTTTAGATGTTGTCTATATCAATCATCAGTTGAGTTAATTGTTCCAAAATTGTGTGAAGAGCTGAAAGACTTCTGAGGTCCTTTTACAAGACCACAAGATGAAGGACAGAGGGTCGGTATTTGATACTGTATAGTCTTGATGTAAATTGGTGATAAATTACTTATTAAACAAGTTACATAGACATTATTTGTAGCAAAGGGATATGGTGACCTCTGGGCTGTTGGCTGCTTTTCCCAGCTGTTTACAAAACTTTCATAGATGTTTTATAAAGTGCTTCTCTCACACAGGCACCACCTTCTTATCTTTGTGTGATTTGTCAATAGGAAGATGTTTGTTGGAGGCCTCAGCTGGGACACGACTAAGAAGGACCTGAAAGATTACTTTTCAAAGTTTGGGGAAGTCGTAGACTGCACGTTAAAGTTGGACCCCATGACTGGACGGTCACGGGGTTTTGGCTTTGTGCTCTTCAAAGAACCTGAAAGTGTTGATAAGGTATTGTCCTGCTCCCATAAGCGTTAATGATATTATTGCACTTTGAATGTACCGTAAACAAAGGGATGTATAATGCCATATCTACAGCGCTGTTAAATTTATGTGGATGGATTAAATCAGAGACCAAAATTAAAGTGCTGCACTTGCACTTGAATTGGTGGAGTAAGAAAACAGAACTCAATTGACTGCAATCTACTGACATCTAGCTGTGAAAAGTTTTACACACAGTAACTTTAAAGTAGCACTATTATGCTCCATAATACTCTAATGTAGCTTTGCATTATTCAGTTTAAAATTATCCTTATTTATTTTATATTGGGCCTTGGAGCAGCCCAGTTTATTCTCTGCTTAAATTCCCTCCCTTTAAACCATCTTTCTTCTGATTGGCTGCTGCCTGCAAACAGCAGGTGGATGGAATGTCTGTACTCAGGCTTCAGTGCACTCGCTTCCCATACTCTTGGTGTGATGTCATGTTGAATTATGGCTCTTTAAGATTGAATTTGATGTGAATTTTTATCAGTTGTTTATACTGTTTTGCAGGTTGCCTCACAGAAGGAACATAAACTTAATGGGAAGGTCATTGACCCCAAAAAAGCTAAGGCCATGAAGAGCAAGGAGCCCGTAAAGAAGATCTTTGTTGGGGGTCTCTCTCCAGACACTCCTGAGGAGAAAGTCAGAGAGTATTTTGGTGCCTTTGGAGAGGTATGCCACTCTGGCTCATAAAGATTAGATTTTTTTTTTTTTTTTGCGCACTTGTCTGCATGTCTCTGCAGGGCTTCTAATTGCTCATTATTTTCCTTTGTAAATATAATTGAAGTAAAGACATTTTATGCGACTGTTAAATGCTGTTTTATTTATTAATGTGAACAGGTGGAGTCTGTTGAACTTCCCATGGAGAACAAAACAAACAAAAGGAGAGGCTTCTGCTTCATCACATTCAAAGAGGAGGAGCCAGTAAAGAAGATCATGGAGAAGAAGTACCACAATATTGGACTAAGCAAGGCACAGTCCCCTTTTGATGTTACAGCACCCGTATCGTGTGTTTTTATAGGGTTATGAGATTAACAACTTGAAGGTGTAAAGAATGAAAAATCTTAATTTGATCAACAAAAATCATTTTAATACAGTCAAATTGATATTAAATCTGTACTCATGGACATGCTTTTCTGTTTCTGTTCACGTATGTTAAAAACAAATACTGCAGAGAATTCGGCTGTATTTAAAAGGAAAGTTAGTCCTCAGGGAGCAAGTTAGCAGCCACAGAATGTCTCATTCAGGTCTGTTTTGACAGCCGTGTAGGTCGCTGAGTGAGCTGGGCTGCTCCTATTGGCAGCTTCTCACTGTCACTCACAGACCCCTTCCTGAACGGGGTGGGTGCAGACGCCATTCCAATTCGATTTAAAGATGCAGACACCGAAACTAAAAAGTAACTGAAGTGGAGCTCAAAACCAGGGATCTACAGGTGTGGGATGAAAAAACCCCCAAAAACTAAACATGTGGTGTTTTGTGAATATGTGAGACTAGCTTTATTATGTCTTAAAGCGGTAAATTATGGAACCGTAGTCTGACTCAATCTGATAATTTCTTTTAGTGTGAAATAAAGGTGGCGATGTCTAAGGAGCAGTACCAGCAGCAGCAGTATTGGGGCGGCAGAGGAGGATACTCGTCCAGGTCACGGGGAAGAGGTGGTGAGTGTAGAATACATTAATGGTTTCACAACATGTCCTGCAGGTAGAGAAACTTGTAAAGCATGGCACCTACTTCCCTTTACAGACTGTGCAAAATAGTGTTTTTCTGTTCTTAAGGATAACAGAGCCTTATTATCTGTTAGACTTGCCCCTTGTTATGAAAATGTGATGGCAAATCAATACATGGAAAGCTGTAATTATATCATTTGCTTGAAAAAACACTCAAAATACTAAACCAATTTGGAATTGCTGAAATGTAAATCACAGAATTCACAGTTTGGTCCGCTCTGTCTTGTAGCGTTCAGTGTGTGTTTTTGGCACAGCAAATGAAATGCATTAAATAACTGATTGAATAACAGATGAAAAGATGAGGATTGGTGATGGAAAATGGTTTGTATTTGAAGTATGCTTTGGGTTTTATTTGCAGGCCCCAATCAAAATTGGAACCAGGGTTATGGCAACTACTGGAATCAAGGCTACGGAAATTATGGCAACTATGGTTACAGTAATCAAGGCTATGGAGGATATGGTGGTTATGATTACTCTGGTTACAACAACTATTATGGCTATGGTGACTACAACAGTGAGTGTAGGTTCATGTCCGATTCAAATTGCTGTTGAAATGATACGACTGTGCGTAATTCTGACCTTGTCCACACCTGCAGGTCAATCTGGTGGTTATGGCAAGTCGCCACGGCGTGGTGGTCACACCAACAGTTACAAGCCGTATTAATGAGGGAAACCCTCCACTTCAAGTAGGTATGTAACAGTAAATGTATAGCTCTTCTTTTTTAAACTTAAAGTAGTTATATATTTACTTTGATGTTTGGTAACATTATGTATAATTTCCTCCATAAATTTCTTTTTCTCAGCACCCTCAAGTGCTTTACAGTAGTGGTAACATAGAGGCTACGCTCTTGTGGCGATTATTTTAACAGCTGGCTTCTGCTGCCTCTTTTGCACCTTCTTTTTTTTTTTTTTTTTTTAAACTGTAAAGTTAACAGGTAATGTACTGCTACTACAGTAAATGGATGCCAAAGTTAAGGATGTGCAAGGAAACAGAAGGAAGTATGTTGTCTCCTAACTCTGACATACCTTGTTTGTACCTGCCAGCGGAGCTTCCTTGCAGGCCATGAGCTGACTCCCAGATACTCTCAGGGCCCGCTCAATGCGGACCGGGTATGAGAAGCATACGCTCTCGAATGCTGCCATTTGGTATGGTCTTCCAACATCCTGTATCAGCATTTCTAAACTAAACAATATGGGACACGTCCAGCTTTGTCATCTTTCTTTCCATTTTAATTTCTTTGCAATTGTTTGTAATGTAAAACGTAAAATATACACATGTAATTGTCATTTTTTACAGGCCCTTACTCCCCCACAAGTAATAATTATAAATCTGAAAAAATAACTTTGTTTTTTAAAGGATACATACAGCTTTCTCTGGACTTTCCAGTTCCTAATGTAAATATATGCATCCCTAATCTTAATTAAAATGCTTGTTTCTTTATTTAGCTCTTGTAGCCAGTAGTCCATGAGCTAAAACCTGGTTCGTATTTGGACTCTACTGTGTTGGGGGATAAAGTGCTTTAATTTGTGTACATGTATTGTTCTGTTTTGTGTTACTCACAGCGATGGAAAAGGCTCCTCTTTTGTTAATTTTCCTGTAACAAATTTTCCTCTTATAACCTTTGGTAAAATGAGAAGAATCAAAGTGTCACTACATCTTCAGAAATTTGCATGTAATGCTTTCTTTAATGTGTATTTTTGACCAATCTGAACATTTCTTCCATTTAGTATTTTGGCTTTGACTTCTTCAATTTATTGCACTTCAAGATCTCTAGCTTAACTTTCTAACTTTTTATGTAAAATGTTAAAATAATCGGTTTGGGGTTTTTTTTTCTTATTGTTTTTTTTTAAAAATTACATTGGACATTATAAACACAGGGGATTCCTGTTGTTTTACAATTTGACCCTTTTTTGTTTGTCTATAGCTGATTTGTTCTTGTTTGTTTTTCATAGGTTTCAGAGTGATGAAAGTCTGCCGTGCGCTGGTGGAGCGTTGGCCAGAGAGATGACGGTATCCAGCAAAGAGTACTTAGTTAATTGTAAGAAAGTACATGAGGAGCATCATGACCTACAGTACATTTTTCTCTATGCCTACTGAGTATTTCATTGTTTTTGCATTTCTTTAGATTGCTGCAAAGTTTGAGCAGTTTGCTTTCCTCATCCCTCATTTTTTGTACTTAATGTTTAAATGCTAACTTGTGAATTGCTTCATATATTCCATACCTGAAGTGTAACATTGATTGGGACAAATCACACACACAAACAGTACTGTGGTAGCAATGATACAAAATGCGTTATTACAATTTATTATCTTTATCATAGTCATCAGTCATATATTAAATATGTTATTACAGAGTTTGACAGTCATAAACATACTATATATATATATATATATATATACACAGTGTATTGGACATGAAGAAATGCAACAAATAAAAATAAACACATTTGAATTTGTGTTCCATTAATAGAGTGGTTTTACGTCACACATGCACGACTCTTGGAGTGTTAAAGTATTTCAGCCAACTTGATATCGCTTTAATCTCTGCTGCCCTGAATTTTATTTTCACATGTTACAAAGTGACGTAATCAATAATCATTTACCCTTTGAATTTATGTCTCTTTGCCTGAGCTGAAATGATCACTTGCGAGAGCAATTAAATGTCTGTAGGTGAGTGCCATCTTCATGGCTTTCAGTCCTGAGTGGGTAAAGATGATATTTATATAACTTTTGTGGCAGCAAGGATGATGAGGATGATGATGATCAGCACAATCACACCGATTAGAATCATCATTTTAACATTTTTCCACCAGTATTTTCTGGCCACACGTGTGGATGTTCTCTGGAACGAGTCAGCCTGAAAAAGAAAAAGTAAATAAGGTGAAACAGTGATGTTGGAGGAAGCGCACAGGTCATTTAAAGACAATCTGAAAAAGTCCTGAAAAAGACTGAAGTTCTGCAGAAGTCCTATAAAGGATATGCAAGTTAGTGGCTAAAACCCCTAAAATGTCAATAATTAAAGTGTTCCCTCAGTAACAGCTGTTAAATGGTGAGGAAAAGAAATGGCAAAAATGAATTTTTAAAAATGAGGCTAATGGTCAATGAGCGAAATGGATACAAGCTAAGCAAATGGTTAAAACACAAGTCATGGATAAAGTTCAAACTACTAAAACATATGTAAACAGTTGAAATTGTTAGCTATGATTAATAGCTTTGAGAAACAAAAACTAATCTTTAGATAATAGTTAAACTTTCATCTCAAACTGAAATTTTCTTTAATGTTTTGTGTGTAAAATGTGGGATGTTTGACCTTTCTGACATGTAAATGAAATCAAAAGAGAACAGAGGGCTTGGAGGGGAAGTGGGAGCTGCTAAGGAAGCTCATCATCATCAGACACTGATGTTTTTAAAGGTACAGCTAGATAAAAAGGTTGGGAAACTGCCTCAGTGTCTTAACAATGCATCATATCACTACTTATCAGGAGTTGATTAAAAAAAGTCAGTCTATCTGCAGCTAAGGAAGCTTCCCTGATTATGAGCAGATACTTACAGATGCCTGCAGGTCATCAGTCTTTCCAATCAGATCATCTAGTCTGTCGCCCCTCTCCAGCACTTTGTTGATGTTGTCTGTCAGAATAACTTTAACCTCGTTCACCTGGCCTTGCACCTGGTCAAGCTTAGAGGCCGCACCAGTGGGAGGCGGCTGAGAATTCACGTCAGCCTGCGAAAAATGATGGAAATGTATTCACTTTTATTGCTGTTAGTCATTAATCCAAACATTTACTGTCATGTTTATGCCACTGTAGGTTTGCCAGGCAAATTTTGGTGTTACAATACCTGTATACGCTAATTCTAAGAGCCAAACCACACTTCCTGCTACTGTGCTAACAGGAAAAAGTCAGTCAGTTTACTAAGGCCTGTGCTACTGTCAGCGGAATTGAAAGCACCAGTGTCACAAACGAAGTCTTACAAAAATATTGACATGAGTACGTTCTGTAATATCAAGACTGACATCAAATCTCCCTTAGCCATCAATAAAAACACAGTGTAGTCTATAAATAGCATCGGCTTACCATAGCAGAACTGTTTCCTAGTCAAAAGCAGCAAAACCCAGCTTCACACACAAAAAATGAACTCTTCAGACGAGAACAGTCCAACTAATTTAATAAACAAACGCAGAGATCTGTGTACAGCAAGAGCTGGACAAACGACCTGAGGGTTGCACCTCTTCACAGTTACTCATTAACTATCAGTTACCTCAATCAAAGTCTCACTGTTTTACCAGAACAAGTCACCATCATCAGAGAGGACTAAATATGAACATACAGTACTTTCATTTCCTGCTTTTGAGGAACTAGGCTGCTACACACATAAGAGCAGATCAAACTCCCATACTGGGCTGCTGGTTTAGTTATTACAGACAAAAAAAAAAAAGAGAGTGAAGTTTAGCTGGTAAATAAGTGTCTACTGGTTGTCGTTCTGTGCGGGTTACATACCATCAGCTGTCAGAAGTGGTAAATGCAGGTCAGCGCTGAACTGATATGTCTGGGCAAAGTACTCTGTGTTTGCAGCAGAGGGATATTTGCAAGGCAATAAAGAGGCGCAGTCACACGATTGCTCCACTTCATTTCCTCATCCTGTGTTGTGCAGCTTGTTCCTTCACCAGTACAGCAACCTACGCATTACAGTTTCAAAGTTGTATGAGCAAATACCCTTCATTCTTTCATATTCAAGCATAGGTTTAGTGCAGTTTAGCACTTTTTGCTTTAATTACTGGATGATTGTTGTTAATATGTTAGACTTTGATACGAAATAGACCTTAAAAAGGAATAAGTTACACTATTTAGCTGCGTCTGTGAGCTGCCTCACACATGGACGAGAGAGATCTTAATGGTCATTTTGTGTCTAGATTTGATGATTGTGTTTCTCCTTTTGGTCATTTTGGTTTTCTTTTAGATCTTTTTTCCCTATTTTTTGGTTTTTTTGTTTGTCTTCATCATTTTGTGTTTCTTTTTGGTCATTTGTATAATTCTTCATTGGTAATTTTGTATCGCTTCTGGTTTCTCAGTATATCTATTTGTAGTTTTGTATATCTATGCAGTCATTTGATACATCCTTTTGGTCATTCTGCCCCTTTTTTTGTCATTTTTCTACTATTTTCTTTGCCTGCTTATAGCTGTGTTACATCTCTCTCTGTTGCTTCTGTGTTTTGGTTGTTTGCGTTCTTTTTTTTACAAATTTTATTATTTGTTCATAATTGTTGTGCATTTGTTTTTGGTGA
>JAMQGT020011864.1:0-52343 GCA_024447675.2 Pterophyllum scalare
AAAGTAGATTAATAACACTTGTCTGTTCAAAATATGGACCTATGTATTGCTAGTATATACGGACCAAATGTTTTTGGCAGTTTTTGCAGTCAGAATCATGATCCAAATGTTGTGCCAAACATATTTGCTTTAACCAGGAGAGCTCTATAAATTCTCTATAGGCTTTTTATTATATTTATATTATTTATTCGTTCCTATTACTGTCAACACAATATGACTGCCAGGTATGACAGGCAGGAAGAAATTAGCAAGAAAAAAAATTGAGGGGGAGAAAACAGAAGAAAAAAGGGGACAGAGCACAGGGACACATACATATACATATGCATCGAGCATTATGAACACTGCACATTATACAGCAAACAACAATGAAGAAAACAGTTAAAATAAATTGATGTTAAATACATGAAAATACATTACTACAAACGATGTTCACACATCACTGAAATCTGAGAAAAAACATCCAAAAAAGAATAAATGGTGACTTTAAAGTGTGCTGCACATGATGAAGGATGTAAATGTTTCAGAGGAGCTGACTGACAGTCTGACAGCTGCAGCTGCCTCATTATAAATCTGTGACATCATCGCTGTCTCCGCCCTCACAGCCTGTTGACGAGTGAACGACTGTAAAAGCTTCATGTTACATACGGTGGATTTCAGAGCTTGTAGAAACATAAACGTCTGCAGATGAATTCGCTCCTCTGACGCTCTGACAGCCACTTTATGAAGGAGGAAATGAATGGGAGTGTCAGACAGGTGGTTCAGGTGCAGCAGGAGGGGCGGAGTCAGAGAGAGAAAACCTGAGTCTGTGACCATGGTAACTGACTCATGTTAGGGTCACTGACCCATGAGATTAAATAACATGTTTGTGCAGTTTGAACGAGACTCCCTAATGTGCTCTGAGTTTTGTGATATTGTGTAACCTAACGTAGGTGAACTATGACAAAGACCAAATGTATCTCATGCTTCTGTAGGACCTGAACTTGATCTCTGCTTGGCGTGATGTTTGCTGACCTCTCTAATTATAAGCTGTATTTCAGGTGCATTTTTCATAGCTGAGAACATCAAATTCCAAAGCATCTACATGAAATGTCGACCTGAACATTTGTGACTGTTTTCCTTTATTTACTTAGTGCACTCAAACACAGAGAGTAGCTGTTTATGAGGAATCAAAATTAGAAATGACTTCAGACTAAATAAAATACAAGTATTTTTTACAGTGGACAACCCCTCATGACAAACTTATACCAGGAGTTCACAGTGGATGACCTCAGTGTCTCTTACTGTTAGAAAACCTAAGAAATAATAACAGTTTCCCTCAATTGATTTCTAATTTCTAAAAAAAAAAAAATCATAAACAAAATAACTTTGCAATTTCTAAATATTAAAATCAATCACCTCCCCTAACAAGTAAGGTTTTTGTTTGTTTGATAGTTTTAACTTTTTTCCTTTGATTTCTGATCCATTCATCAGAGCTACAGCCAAGTACACCACTGTAGGGGTGGAGACAGGCGTGTTATTGAGCTTCTCTGGAAGGCACGAATAATAATAATTAAGAAAGTGCAAAAAATAAATTATTTATCAATGGAACAATTAACAAATATTATGCAGATATAAGTTTTTTTTGAATGATTGACAAATGCGTAAAATTTGAAAAAAAATGATTTGATTTTTTCAAAGTGAAGTTCACATAACTATTAAAAACACAATTATGATGTTACAAAGTAAAAATAATAAATCTTCTCTGTTCTTGTGTAACTGGTTGTTAACATTGTTCAGAGTCCTGTGTGTCACTACGAAGTCTCTCAGACTGTTCTGTGATGCTGCCCGGAGCTGTTAGGTTTAAATGTTTAATAATCATAATTGGAACAATGTTAGTAAAATCATTTCTTTAAATCCCAGATAAGGTAACAAAAATAAGCTGTACTTACGAGATGTTGGACATATGTCTGAAATTAAAGGGAAAGACAATTTCAGTTTTTGCAACTTTTAAATGCTGACAATCAAATTTTCCCTTAAATCAACTCAGAAATCTCTGCAATAATAATAAATCTGAGCTTTGTACTGCTGCTACTGTTTGACCGATGAACTCTGCTCATGTGAATCGCTCACCTTTCTTCTTCTTGTAAGCAGCAAATCCAATTACGGCAACGAGGATGAGAATGAGAACAAACACTGCAACAGTGATGGGTACCTCTGTTCAACGAAACACAGAAAACAGAAGCTGAGCAGATGAAGCAGGTTAGAACAGAAGTACATTCATCCTACAGTATTTATGATCATGTATGGATTCAGGGAAGTGGATACACAAGAATCTCTATGTTAATGTCTGCTAATGTGACTGGGAACTGTAAGGTTTGGATGGTTTAAACAGTGGAATTCAAAATGGGTTTTCTTAATTATATTAACAGCTCATATCATATAATAATATTATTATATACAAGTGTAGCAGCACAGTGTGGTCTCCTGACTCAGCTGGAGGAGGGAGGGGTGGTTTGGGGAGGTGTCAGCTGAGGGGAATGGCACACCTGTCTTACATAGGTAATTAAGTTCTTGTCTTATAAAGCAGGTGTGGGGCAGCAGAGAGACAGACGCAGATGGGATGCACAGCAGATGATCGCACTAATTCACGAGCAGTCGGCGCTGAATAGCCAGCATTATTAAATGGAGTGAGCAGAAGGGTGTGCACAGAAATGTGTAACAATGAAGAACTGTGTGTGTGTGTGTGTGTGTGTGTGTGTGTGTGTGTGTGTGTGTGTGTGTGTGGTGGACAATCCACTGTATCATCTAACAGAACAAATCAAATGAGTTTCTGTCACCTGCATCAGCACCACCTTGGTTTTTCATCCAGTTGGTTCTGATCACTCTTTTATTCAGTTTGGTTACGATGCTGTCCTCAACACCAGAGAGCTGAAGCACACAGTCGTATCTGCTCCAGTCTTCAGGTGTGACTGATGAAACATTGAGATCAACACTCATCTGGGAGGTCCCATCGTTGTTGGGGAGGATCTCTCCACAATCCACACCTTCATGGATCTCCTCTCCATCTTTCCTCCAGAACATCATGGCTCTATCAGGATAGAAACCTGTAGCGTGGCAGCTGACTGGAGAGGAGGGAGACCTCTGGAGGAGAGACACTGAGGGAAGAACTGGAGGGAAGGAAAATGGGAAAGAGAGGGAGGGGATGGGTGTAGGAAGTAAAGAAAGCAAAAGCAGAGAAGGAAATGAAACAAAAACAGAGATAGTAAAATTCAATAGGAAGTTATCACAAAAAAACATCGAAAGTAGTATAGTGTACATGTTTTAAAAAGTAATATGAGAAATACATGAAAAAAATGTAAATAGAGCGTCATTCAAGCTGAAGAGTCACCAGCCTTCCAGCAGTTGCATAAAGCTGTATTATGATGTACTGTAAGCTGAATGTAACCCCAAATGCTTTATAGTCACCTAATACTATATAATACTGGAGCTGTGGAACATGGTCCATTCACATTCAGTGTCCTCAGCCTCTGTCAGAGTGCTGTTGAGGTTCTGCTGGAGGTGCGAGTTGAAGATCTTGCGGACTGGGGCTTCTGCCAGGCGTTCCCAGAGCACCCTCACAACATGTTTAGGTGCATTTAGGTCTGTCCATCTTCCTCCCCGACCACCTGATCCAACTCACCACCAGGTGGTGATCAGCTGACAGCTCAGCTCCTCTCTTCACCTGAGTGTCCAGAACATACGGCCACAGATCTGAGAATACAATTACAAAATCAATCATTTACAAAGCTGACCTGCAACCTAGGGTGTCCTGGTGCCACGTGCACTTATGGACATCCTTATGTTCGAGCATGGTGTTGGTTATGGACAAAGTGTGGTTTGCACAGAAGTCCAATAACAAGAAGCTGTTCGGGTTCAGATCGGGCAGGCCGTTCCTCCCAATCACGCCCCTCCAGGTCTCACTGTTTTTACCCACGTGAGCGTTGAAGTCTCCGAGCAAGACAATGGAGTCACCAGATGGAGCACCCTCGAGCACCCCGCCCAGCGACTCCTAAAAGTGTGGGTACTCTGAACTGTCATTTGGTGCATAACAAACAACAGTCAGGACCCTTTCCCTGGCCTGAAGGTGCAGGGAAACAACCCTCTCGTCCACCGGTGAAAACTGCGACATACAGGCAACAAGCCGGAGAGATACAAGAATACCCACCCCAGCTCGTCGCCTCTCACTGAGGGCAACTCCAGACTGGAACAGAGTCCAGCCCCTCTCCAGGAGACTGGTTCCAGGAGCCCAGGCCATGTGTTGAGGTGAGCTCAACTATATCTAGCTGGTATCTCTCAACCTTGTGCACTAGCTCAAGCTCCTTCCCCACCAGAGAGGTGGCAGTCCATGTCCCAGTAGCCAGTCTCGATAGCCGGGGATCGGTCTGCCCAAAGAGGAGGATGCCCCGGGATAGACCCAGGACAAATACTGAGGGCTGAGGGAAGAGCTAGAGAGAATATAGAAGGTGAAGGTAACAGTTGTTCCCATGTTTGTTGGAACACTCGGGGCAGTGATGCTCAAACTGGGAGAACAACTCCAGCAGATTCCAGGAAAGACATCCAAGATTTCTGTCCACAAGAGCGCAGTCCAAGGAACAGCTAAGATACTGCACAGTACCTTCAAGCTCCCAGGCACAATTAACCATTAAAGGAATAACCCACCAGGGCTGGTGTCTGTATGCTTAATGTAGAAACATAAAGGTGCATTAATCATATAACTACAGACGTTTTAGAATGACCTTTGTAAATTAATATGTTTACACAAAGGAGAGCTGGAGACTTGTACACACAGTATTGTGTATTCACACCAAATAACTGTTTTGCTCACCTCTAGCAGGCTCAGGTGGAATCACTGGTAATCTCTATTATTATGAAGCTGTGTGTGTGTGTGTCTGTGTGTGTCTGTGTGTGTGGTTGCAGTAAGTTACCTCTTGATTCATTAATTTTAACATTAGTTTGAAGGTTTACAATTTTCTTTTTGAAAGACTGAAACCATTTTCAGAAAGATAAACCATTAAAATAAACAGCACTGCATCCATGAAACTGCATCATCTCATGTGATTTTACCTTTTCTTTGCAGGAAGCTTTTTCCAGTGGTCACATATAACTTCAGCGACTGTGGACAAACTGTTGTGAGGATAGCTGCAGTAGCGGTAATCAAAGCTTTTTCATTCCACGCCTGTTGGAAAATGATGGCCTCTGGTTTAAGTGTGATCCATGTCAGAGTCTTCGAATCAAATTCAATGAAACCTTCTCCGTCATAACCATACTGAATCACACCAGTCACCTCTCCAGTGTTTTCATCCCATTCACATCCACCTGTCCTCTGCAAAAAGTGAGCTGAAGAGAGGAAGAAAGAAAACAGACTTAATATTGCACAGTGTGTGACGTATTCTCCTAAATAATTTCAAATGTATCAGTTTTGTTTAGGTATAATTATGATGTCTAATGATCGCAGATGAAGTAAATGAAAAATACTGGACCTCCGCTTTGGTTGAACAGCTCCCTCAAACTCCGAATCATGCTTCTAAAGATGACCGGCTGATTCTTAAAACACAAGTTTTTGTAAGTTTCCAGCTGAGTGTTGTTCTTAAATGCGATTTCCATCCAGTCGTGCCTTGTTTCAAACGTCCTGTCGCTGCTGTCACAGTAAATCACGTTCACACCATCAACTGCTAGAACAGCAAGAAATTCTGAGAAGTTTGGAAGTCCAACAGATCCAGTGATAAAATGCATCAGCGAGTGTGTCGCTGCAGAACAAACAGTGATTATGATGTTAGTAAAGAAATAAATGTAGACACATTATCACAAATGTAGCCAGGTCATTAAAATTCTTCTCTGAGCTACTGTCTTGTCTGGCACTGTGTTGTTTAGCCTACTGCTGTTTTACCTTCCCTTGGCTACGTCAGTCACCATCAGTCTGCTTTTATATCCTGTTTTAGTATAAAAGAGTTATGATTCAGCTGTGTGCTAAGTGCGCTGTTATGCCGAATTTCCACTCATCACAACTCGACTCGGATTTGTTTTGTTTCCATTAAAATTGCGTATCACTTCAGTGTGGGTGGAGTCAAAATGGCAATGTGAGCGGAAGTCACCTGAAATAATTTGTATGTGACTGAAACACGGTTATTAGCTCAGAGACTTCCTGAGACACTTTCTCATTTCTCGTCTGCACCGAGCACAGAAACGTCTGCACCGCGTCATTGGACCACGGTGTTGGTTTGTGTGTCTCCCTTTCCCTCGGGTGTTAAAAATGGAGCATTTAATTCTAGGGAAGGAGTTGCTCTCGTGACTCAGCTAGTGAGTAACAGGCACCTGTTACTACCTGTTACAGTACCCGGTAACAGGACCTAATGGAAAACCCTACAAACCATGCCGAGTCAAGTGGCGCTGAGGAGGCACTGGTGGAAATGCAGCATTAGGTTTTGTGTGTGTTTGCTTATTTCTTTGGGGTCAGGGGTGTCAAACTCAGTCATAGGATGGGCCAAAATAGAAGACACAGTCTGAGTCGCGACTCCAACAGGATTACAAACACATTAAATAAAATATAAAATTATATTTTTTCTTCAGAATTCACAGCAGGAAAAATTAATATATTTCAAGCTGATGAAAATTTGCAGATTTTTCAGGTATACGCTGTCATGTGAATTGCTGCACTTTACAGTTGGAAAAATGCTGCGTAAGCTGTGCAGTGTGTCCAGTTTCTCAGCAAAAAGCGCGGCTGCAAACACGGCGGTGGAGACACGCGTAATCACGAGGTAACACCACCAAAGCTGCAGGACCTTATTAGAGTCTTCATGAGAGAGGCCACCTTTCACCCCGGAGCCCTGCTGACTCTTTTACTTTACTTTAATGAACTTGACAGATTTCCTCAGGTAGCTCATCACACCTGTGTGATAAGGCACAAATGTAGAAGCTATTTCCTCCAGAAAAGTCAGCAATGACTTCAACCTTTGCCTCTTATAAAGTTCACTGTCTGTGTTACAGTGCTCATGGTGTGCTGTGTCTTCAGGACTTTGCTGCGCAGTCTTTCCTGCTGTGTGATGCACTGTCAGCTCACCTGTGCAGGTCTCCCTCTGCACCTTCTCCGGAATCTGTCCCACCAATCCACTCTTTTCCCTGCACATCGCAGGTGAGGAAAGAGGCACACGCTTTACCTCCGATGTCAGCGATCAGGTCCTCTGCCTCGCCTGTTTTCCACTTTTCATTTGGTCATTTTTGGGGGTCAGGCAGCCTAAATGTCACTGTGCTGACTGCTGTTTTTATCCACTGATCACTGAAATGGGTTAGTGAACAGGTCTTGGCCTGTATGGCAGCTGTAGCAGTGCATTGTGGGATTTGCTGTATAAGTGGTGAGAGCACCATTTACCCGTGGGCTATTAATATTAGCTATATGAAGTTATCTCACAGGCTGTATAAAATTAGATCCAGCCCACGGGCCTTGAGTCTGACACATGTGGTGTAGGTTCTCAGCCATCCAGGTCATAGTAGTGACCAGGTCACCCAGGTCACAGTAGTCTCTGGAGCTTGACAAAGCCAACTGGACAGTTTCTTGAAGATGTTCCACTTCTTATCCAAGTGGCTTCATTGGTTATAAAGCCACAAGGTGGAGAGTCCCAGTTATTTAAACCTATGGCCTGCCCTTACTTGCTGAGAACAGCTGGTTCACACCGAGCATATCACCACTGAGATGTCTGATCAAACTGTTGAATCTGGACTTTCTGGTCTAATTGCTGCAAAGAAGCCACTTCTAAGGAAGAACAACAAGAGGAGGAGAATGGCTTAGGCCGAGGAACACAAGGAACGGATGTTAGACCAGTGGAAGTCTGTCCCTCAGTCTGATGAGTCCAACTTTGAGATTGTTGGTTCCAAACACCATGTCTTCGTAAGATGCAGAAAGGGTGAGTGGATGGTTCCTACATGTGTAGCTCCCACCGTGAAGTATGGAGGAGGAAGTGTGATGGATGGGGGTGCTTTGCTGGTGAAACTGTTGGCAATTTATTCAAAATTGAAGGCACACTTAACCAGCATGGCTTCCACAGCATTCTGCAGCATTCTGATGGATTGTTGCGTCACATGACCATATTGTGGTTTGTTTAACAGGCTTCATCAGGTGAGTCGAATGTGTGTACATTATTTCCACACATCACACAGGTACAGCATATGAAAGCTGATGTCTTTCTGGTACAGGGCTTGTTTTTCCTTGTTGAATGCAGCCCTCTTTTAGCGAGTGTTGTGCTGACATCCTGATGGACTTTTAAAGTGGCACCTTTGTATCTAACCTCATGGTTTCTGGCCCATCGCAGTGCTTTCTGCTGAGATCTAGAGAAGCAAGTCAGGAAAGTTTGGGGATTTCCACTGGCTGGATTTAGTAGTCAGAGTTGTCTCTCTCCAGTTCAGGTGGTGTAAAGAAACATCAGAGCACATTACCCGCTTCAGCATTTCTGACATGAACTTGAGTGGATCTTTACCACCTTTGCTATCTTTGGGATTATTTAATATACTGAGATTTGCTTTCCGTGATCGATTCTAAAAGTCATCTGTCCAAAAGCAACTGAGTTTGGGTTTGGAACGCTCAAATGGTGGACTCCTTTCTTCTCAGCTGATCACAATTATCACTGGCGGCTGACTCGACGATGGTGAGGCAGCTTTGGAAAGAGTTCACTGTTGACTGCAGCGTGTCCAGTGAAGCCTGAGTGGTTTAACAGTCTCTTGTATCAGGGAAGAAACGTCAGCTCAGAGTGATGTCCTCTGCCTCTCAAATTCTGCTGAGAGTTGGTCCATTGCTGTCAGTGTGATGGTAGCAGTTCCTTCAGGTGCTGCAGAGGTTTTTGTTGCACTCGGCGCCTGATGTCTACAAATAAAGCTAGCGGCCCGGTAGCTGGAGTTTGTGCGCTGTTAGCTGATTTAGCATTCTTAGTGTTGCTCATTTTTTTTAATGTAATGAACTTGCTTAGTTATGTTGAGGAATAAAAAAGAAAACCTCAGTAAAGATGACAGAAAGTGGTCTGGATCCTCTCCCTACATGTCCCAACCAGAACTCCAGCAGAGGAATTCTTTTCCTAAACTTAGAGCACATTCACAAAGACATCTACTGTAATGGCATTTATTCCCCACTGTTATGTAATCCATTAATGTACATTTAACAGATTATGAGATAACAGAGGGGTTTCAGGGAAATATTAAGTTTCTCTGTCATACTTCATAAAAAGATTCAGTGTTGTTAAAGTGGGCCAGTTGAGTCTAATAAGAAATTCATTGTAAACTGTCATTTTCAGCATCTTCATGGATTTTGAAACCATCCACTATAATTATTTTATCTGAACTGAGCACTAATTCAGATTAAAAAAAAAGTCTGAGCAATCACGTCAGAATTAAAACAACAAAGATAACTTCATCGTTTTCCCCTAATTTTCTAATCATCATTGCTCAAACGTGCAAAGATCTTTTTAAAGGTTGTGTGTTTGACTCAAGTGGTGATTGTAGCTTTTGTTCTTGCCTTCTTCCACTGAAACACTCGCCTGCACACGCTTAACTGTAACACACAGAATCTGACAGATGAGCTTTGTTGTAACAGGCTCAGAGAAAGGTTACCAAATACTTACAGAATAGCTTTGCATTATAATATTTATACTTTCTTCAACTTTCATTCTTTCAACAGTCACTACGTAACAGGGAAGTTTGAGATAAACCTCACAGTGTGTTTCACTGTAGGACAAACAACTGTTGGACAATCACTGAAAACACCAAGATTTATGGTCTGTGTAGCAGCCCTGTTACATTTATTGTTTTTAGTTTTTTTTTTTCTTTTTTTGCCTCGGCAGACATCTGTATTTGTATCTGTATTTTCCTGAGAATAGTTTGTAAAGAAGGTTCCTGATTGGATCGTGATCTTACCTGCAGATGCAGTGTGACAGAGGACGAGCAGCATCATCAGCTTCCTCATCGTGCTCAGAGAGTTGGAGCTGAACTGAAGAAGTGTGAGAAACTCAGCTGGTTTCACAGGTTTGTTCAGTCCAAAGATGTTTCCTGCTTTAGTTTACAGTCGGAGTATTTGAGGCGTGGTCAACTTCAACCAATCACATGCAGGAGAACAGGCTCGACTCTAACAATGTGAGTTTGTCTGGCATAATTCTGATTATTATTAAAGAAGCTTCTCTTCTGTGTGTTCAACACAGACTTTAACACTTTTCCATGTAAACTGTTTAAGTTGATGTTACCTCTGTCTGCCTGCTTCCATTAAAGCCAGCATGCAGGTCCTGACCTGCTCATAATGCAATACTGTAATAATGTCTGCAGAGGTTTTACATTTTCCCACAAACATGAATTGTATAGATTGTTGTTTTTTTTAGTGTGTGTGAAGCTGAATCAGAAACAAACTGTAACAGGCTTTGTTGAATTTCTGCTCTTCTTCAGTGTCTCATATGCTGTGTTTCAGAGTCACTGCCAGGCTGGCTTATACTGATTATTTGACCTTTAAGCTAAAGCTTGTTTCACCTTTGAAGCAGACTCTGTAATACACTGCTGTGTTTAAGGAGGTTTTGCTTATTTTAGATGTTTTTCTTTTTAGGTTTAATGTCTGTAATCCCTAATATGATCTTATCACATATCATTTCATCCCTCAGCTGATTTTTTTTATTATAATTGTGTTGATTTTGTTTAATTGAATATGCTTTCTAATCTCTATAGATGAAATATTGTAATGCCATTAAGAAAAGATTAAGATTTTTTCTTTTTTAATATTTGTCTCTAATTATCCTTTGAACTGATCCTGCACACTGTACTGGACTGTAAATGTTCACTGATCTTTGTGGCACAGGTCTCAGGACTTCAACAGCCCATAGGTGTTGGTAAAATGCCCTCACTGTGGCAGACCACTTTCCAATGAGAAAACATCAAACAATGAGATCTGTCTAAACTTCAAAGGTACAATAACCTCTGAATCTGAATCATCACTGCCAAAAAGTTCAGTTTTCTGAGTTTTGATGGCTTTTGTACAACAGTGTTTAAATGTGGAAATGGCCATGCCCCTGATGTTGTCTATTAATACAAAGATATCATTAAGGTGTGAGGACAGTGGCTGGAGTAAGCAGGAACTGTAGAATAAAAAGATCAAGAACAATTCTGGGTCAATCATCTTTCTCAAAGGTTCACTGGTAAATTCTGAAATGGTACCAAAGAGCAGGAACACACTGTTAGCCTCCAGTGTAGGTACCCTTTATTCTTGCAAGAAGGAGCAACACAGTCAGCTCGAGAGCTTCATGAGTGCTCACTTGAAGAAGTCTTGCATTGCATTTACATCACATACATGTGATTACATGTAAGGTGTGACCTTTTACACAGAAAAAGAGGAAGTAACACTGACAGTTGACAGTGTTGCCTAAACTGCATTGGCAGCAGCAGCAGGCAGCCAGTTGCTGGAAAAACAATTCATATACACTTTTCTGTAGCTTAATCAACAGTCATACATTAGTATGACTGTTGACAGACTGACATTAACATAACTTCTCACTTCCCTGACTGGTCTCATCAAAAAAGTACACAAATGGAAACTCAGATGCTGTGGTCAGAGGATGATTTCAATGCTGTGGTCAGACGTTGTCTTCATACTTCTGTTATTCTTAATGTCAGTGAAGTACATTCTATCATGCAAAACAACCCTTAAAAGGTCATACACGCTTTTCTTCCTCTTCACTAGACGGCAACAGCAACTCATACAAGTGGTTCAGATAAGCATGACTCTTATAACTAACACACATTTTTTCTAACGTTCACAGTTTTGTTTGTATGTATGTGTATGTATTTATAAAGTCTTAAAATATATATAAATAAGAAAACAAATATATAATAAATATAACACCCATACATCATGGATTTTCACCTATCGTGAGGGTCTCTGTAATGTAACGTGATAGGTGAGGAATCACTGTAGTGAAGGTTATAAATGATCTTCTCATGGCCTCTGACAGTGGACTGATCTCTGTGCTTTGATACTGTTGATCATAATGTTTTATTACAGAGATTGGAGCATGTCATAGGTATTAAAGGTACTGCGCTGCAGTGGTTTGAGTCATATTTAACTAACAGACTCCAATTTGGGTGGGCAGTACGGCAGCGTGGTGGTTAGCACTGCTGCCTCACAGCTGGGATAACATCTAGAAGGTCTGGGTTTGAGTCCGCCTCGGCCCGGGCCTCTCACTGTGGAGTTTGCATGTTCTCCCCGTGTCTATGTGGGTTTCCTCTGGGTACTCCAGTTTCCTCCCACAGTCCAAGGCATGCAGTTAGTGGGGGTAGGTTAATAGTGACCAATTAACCTACCCCCACTAACTGCATGGAGGTACAGGGTGTACCCTGTGTGTACCCTGCCTCTCTCCCTATATCAGCTGGGATATTACCCCAGCTTCATCTGTGCCCTGTGAAAGGGTATTTTCTAAAGCAGGTGAAATACACTCAAACAAAAGAAACCACCTGAAGCCCAGCACTGTGGCAAAGCTGTTATTTCTATATAAAATGTCCCACAATCAGTGTTTTGGCTGTGAATGGGATGATGAGACTGGAGAGGTTAATGGCTTCAATCAGTACAATTATGATGGAGAAGACTTTCTAGCACTGACACTGACATGGATCGCTCTAAAACCACTGGCTGTCATCACCAAACTGAGTTGGGATGCTGATAAAGCTCGATTAGAATCAAATAAATATGTTTTAGGTCATGAATACCCTGAGTTGTTAAAGAAGTATGTGCACTATGGGAGGAGCTTTTTGGAGTCAGCAGGTAAAGTTACATAATCTTATGCAGTGGAATGAAAAATTCCCTTTTCTAAAGTAAAATTCCAAAGAGAATGAAACAGCTGCCCATCTCTCTCCAGTTCTTCCCTCAGTGTCTCTCCTCCAGAGGTTCAGGGGTTACCACCATGACAGGCACCAACCACCTTACTGAGCTCTGAGCAGCAGCTTCAACAATGGACGTGCGGAACATGGTACATTCAGACTCAGTGTCCTCAGCCTCCCTCAGAATGCTGTCGAAGTTCTGCTGGAGGTGGTAGTTAAAGATCTCGTGGACTGGGGCTTCTGCCAGGCATTCCCAGCGTATCCTCACAACATGTTTAGGTGCATTGGGTCTGTCCAGCATCCTTCCCTGCCACCTGATCCAACTCACCACCAGGTGGTGATCACTTGACAGCTCAGCTCCTCTCCTCACCCAAGTGTCCAGAACATACGGCCATAGATCTGGTTATACTATTACAAAATTGATCATCGACGTGCGACCTAGGGTGTCCTGGTGCCACGTGCACTCATGGACATCCTTATATTTGAACATGGTGTTGGTTATGGACAAAGTGTGGTTTGCACAGAAGTCCAATAACATGGTGAACTATATCTAGCTGGTATCTCTCAACCTCCCGCACTAGCTCAGGCTCCTTCCCCACAAGAGAGGTGACAGTCCATGTCCCAATAGCCAGTCTCGTTTTCCAAGTTCCGCCAGGGCCTCTGCCTGACACACACTGCACCCGGCCGCCTGACGTTCTCTCTCGAGCTCCCTCCCGAGGCCTGACTCCCGGGCAGGGTAAACTCTTCCCTTGTTGTTATTTCCATAAGGGGTCTTCTAAACCGCTCTTTGTCTGGACCCTCACCCAAGAGGCCCTACCAGGGGGACACAACCCCTGGACAACATAGCTCCTGGGATCACTGGGACCCACAAACCCCTCGATAAGGTGGCGATTCACAGAGGAGTAGCTTTCAGATTAAAATCTTTAATCCTGGGCTTACTGTTACTGTGATTATTAATAATATAAATGTAAATATAAGTCTGGGTTAAAACTGGAATTAAATAATCCAAAGCAATGAGGTCCCATACACAGTCTGATCTATCTGTACTTCAGAGTGCACAGGAAGAGTAACTAATGTTGGAGTAATCTGGAATCACTGAGTAGTAATGGTTTTGTGCTCTTCATTGTTTCACTCAGAGGTCAGACTCATCAACTATCAGCTCCTCTCTGATTGGCTCCTCACTCGTTCTTTAGTAGCTGCTCACATTTTAGTTCAGGATCATAAAGTGCTGCCATGTTTTGTTCAGCAGAGAAGCCCACTGACATGGTGATCTCCATCAGTGCTGCAGTGGTTGTTCCAGCTCTCATCCTCATTGCAGCTGCAGCATTTGTGGCTCACAAGAAGAAGAAAGGTGAGGAATCTGAATGGAGGAAATATTGAGTTTAGATTTTGGATCGTGTTGGATGTGTTCAGGTGGTGGTGGTGGGCGGGGATTTGTGTGCAATTAAAAAATCTGAACTAATATTTTTGTGTCTGTTTCAGCTGAATGTTCTCCATCCTGTACGTAAAAATGTTTTATGTTTAATGTGCAGGATTAAAACAAGTTATAGATTCATGTAGAAATCGTCAATCTTATTATCATCACTCTAGGTCCCTTCTCTCACCTTTGGTCACGAGCTTTGGGTGACCAAAGGAAGGCCTCTCCCTTAGACATAGGGTCAGGAGTGCAATATAAAATGTCCCACAATCACAATCACAACTCTCACATCATAAAGACAGACACCATATTAGTTAGTTCAGGCTTTATTTATTGCCATCACAAAAATCATTCATTTATTCTGTTCAAAGCGCACCAAAGCCACTTTGTGATTATAATCACTTTGCCTGTTTTACATTGACTGTCCACTTGATGGTGCAGTGGAGCAAATGAAGCACAGTGAAGCTTCGACCCACGGGTTCACTGATTGAATGGAAAGCTTCAATGCTTCGTGAAGCTTCATCTCACCATCACTATCATTGTGTGTCTTTCTCGGTGCTCTCCTCTTCCACAGGTTACAGAGGTACATAGGTATTTATGCCAGTTTCATCAGCTTAGTGGGTTGTTGTGTTTTTTCCCTGTTGTTCTTTTAAAAGACTTCAAAATGGGAATTTTGTGTTTGCACTGTTTTATTTCACTTATCATGTCTTCTCTGTTTCTGCAGCCAGCTATGTTTACTTCATCTTCAGTGCTGTGACTTACATGTTAAACACACACAGACACACACCAGCATGCAATACTGGCACACCTTTAGTGAACACGCAACACTCCACCAGTTAGTTTAAACACGTGCACACTGAGGTTTGTCTCATGGAATCTCTGTGGAGTTGGTTCGAAGGCAAAGACATTAAAAATTATAATTAATTGGTTAAATGATTTACAGACAGATGTCTTTTTACACATCTGTCCAGAACATCTGTGCACACAGTTCCCTCACACGTACTCAGCCTGCTACAACCCAAAACAAAGAGGTGTGGCCAAATTAACAGGAAGATAAAGTTCACCATTAGCAACACCACAATAGATCCAGAAGGTAGATTAATAACACTTGTCTGTTCTATATATGGACCTATGTATTGCTAGTATATACGGACCACATGTTTTGTTTTTGTTTTGTTTTTTAAACCCATCATGTCTGTCAGCTGTTGCAGTCAGAATCATGATCCAACTGTTGTGCCAGACATATTCGCTTCAGCAAGAAGAGCTCTATAAATTCTCTACAGTCTTTTTATTGTATTTATTTATTCATTCCTATTACTGTCGACTACTGATGGCGTGATGAGGCCCCGTGAATGTGTCCAATCTTTGTGACCAGCTGATTCACAGTCTGATCATACAAGCCTCGTTTAACAGCTCATCCAGGAGTGCTGACAGCTGCTGGATCTTTGATGTACAGCATTCCTGCTGTTATGTTACATGTTAGCTGGATCTTTTTGCATAATTATGCAATTATGTCAAAATCTCCATTTGATGTATTTTTTAACAGATTAAATGAATCTATCCTGATCATGGTATATCTGTGTATCCATAGATCAGTTGTGGTGTATCAATAAAGTTTTGTATTTAGACAGGGTGTGGTGTTACAGTTACAGGAAGTGCTTGGGTGGAGGTGGGGAATGCTATTGATTTTTATTGAAGAATAAAAAATGGTGATTCCCTCTATTTGGGATCACTTCCCCAGCCTTAGAAAACTTGTCACAGAGGACTGAAGCAGCAGGGCTGAGACTGAAGCTCTAATGTGTACAGGTGAGGATCCAGGAGCTTCTGATTATGCCGCTGCAACAGTGGATCAGACTCACCTCAGATCACCCAGAACACTTCCTCTGTTTCCCAAGTCTTTTTTAGCAGCTGGGACCACATAATGAGGCAGTCACGTGATTTCAGAAAACTTGGCCTCCTTTGGTTTTTATCATGTGATATTCTCATAAAGATACGGCCTTTGACCCAGGCTTCATTTGAACACGCCTGCTTCGTCCGACACAGGGATCAGGGCTTTAGTACAAGACATAACATCACTACCCTTCACCTCCCTCAGTTGTTTTTCTTCCGGAAACATAAAAACCTAAAAGATGAAGAACATATTGATATTTTTCCTTTGTTGTCATGTTGCATCACCAGGTAAGGTCACATTTATTTCTTGAAAAATGTTTCCCTCAAAGCAACTTAATCTGCAAAAGAGATGTTTTTTAGTTTCACTTTGAACTGTAGCCATTTCCTTTTTCTTTTTACTTCATGAAAAAGCAACTTCAGGTTGGTGAGGGATATATTTCAGTGTCCTGAAAGAGGATCATTTTTCCGGGCTAATGTGGTAACTGCTGACCCATAACTGGTCCGGAGCAGGTGATCATAGTTTCGGTTTACCATCAGCTGGAAGCGCTGCGTTTCCACCGATTCTTTCACTTCCAGCATGTTTTAAACACAGCACAGATTCTCCGCTGGAGGAAAATGTTTTACATGTGCACCGTTCTTCACGTCTTCATGAACATCACAAATGAAGCCCAGCTGTAACGTTACTGCAGCACAAACTGCGTCACTGTCCCGGGAATGTGCGTGTTTTCATTCGGTGATGCAGAAAATTATAAATGTGTTTATACTTGATTCTAACCTGCTGCTGAGCCTCTCTGACTCTGCTGGAACTGCAGCTGTTAGAACGAGGAACACCAGCAGTGCATTTTACCCACCATCGTGATTCCTGTTATTTCTGACAGGTGGAGCTTTCAGGTTTTGTCCAGCCAGCTGAGGCTGTGTTGAACATCCTGTGTGGTTCACTGTAGCTGACAGGACAGCACTGCAGAGTGTTTTTAAATCAGCACAGAACATTATACACACATAGGTTACAATGTTCTATGATTGAACAGGTATTCCTGGTGAGTGTTCTGTGGTCTTTTAAAATCCTTCTCCTCACATACAAGGTCTTGAATAATCAGGCCCCATCTTATCTCAAAGACCTCATAGTACCGTATCACCCCAATAGAGCACTTCGTTCTCAGACTGCTGGCTTACTTGTGGTTCCTAGGATACTTAAAAGTAGAATGGGAGGCAGAGCCTTCAGCTTTCAGGCCCCTCATCTGTGGAACCAGCTCCCAGCTTGGATTCAGGAGACAGACACCCTCTCTACTTTTAAGATTAAACTTTCCTTTATGATCAAGCTTATAGTTAGAGCTGGATCAGGTGACCCTGAACCCCCCTTAGGTATGCTGCTATAGGCCCAGGCTGCTGGGGGGGGGGGGGTGCGTGTACTTTTTTATTTTCATTTCATAATCCAAATAGAAAACAGAAGTTTTTCTGTTTCCTATTTGGTCCCTCTTTTTGTTTTTCTCAAACCTGAAGTTTAACATTGTTGTCAAGGCTTACAGATACAAAGTGCTCACTTTTATTTGGCTCTTGCTCTTCTCGGTTTACTGGTTTCAGAGCTGTTAGTCAGGACGGCTTTAGAACTGCATTCTGAAGCAATTGTAGACACAACAAGAAGGGGACTGTTTTCCACAGCAGTCTCTGCGGTGATTTCACATTGTTATGGAGAAAAAAGTGGTTTCTCCCTGAGGAGATTTTACATGGAAAATGGCCTCTGATGCACATCTGCAGGTGGAGGTGTCAAAGTCTAAGAGACGAGCGTTTGCTGTTCTGAAAAACAACGTACTGCTCGAACTATTAGTAACTTCAACTGACTCTTTTTACTCATCGTGTTTATACACCACTTTGAGTTTAACCTTTCAGAATTATTAAACTCTCCCACAGAGTGTCTTTTTCCTTCCCACCATCGCCCAGTGCTTTCTTGTAGCGGGTTGTCTGATTGTTTTTGTGGGTTAGGGTTTAATTTTTTGTGAAGAATCAACAACAAGGGGCCGAATAATATTGCACGCCCCACTTTTCAGTTTTTTATTTGTTAAAAAAGTTTGACACATCCAATAAATTTCATTCCACTTCACGATTGTGTCCCACTTGTTGTTGATTCTTCACAAAAAATTAAAATTTTATATCTTTATGATTGAAGCCTGAAATGTGGCAAAAGGTTGAAAAGTTCAAGGGGGCCGAATACTTTCGCAAGGCACTGTAACATGTAGAAATAACCTATTTGTCAACAATCTTTGTGAGTCTGTGTTATTGTACCTACATTATAGTCAATCCACTTCAGATATCTTTATAGAACTGTGATGTTATATTTGTTGTGATTTCTGCAGCCTTCTGAGTCAGATTTCTGTTTAAAAAGACATTTTTAATGTCACTGACAGTTTTTACCTTCATAAAAAAATGAATATATAAAAGTCCCTTTTCCAAAAACTGAGTGCAGCTTCTACCCTGTGATAGAAATGCTGTTTCTCACTCACAATGACCTGATATCATTCATGAGAGAGATGTTTGACATGTTTCACAGGTTAGAGGTCAACAACTCATTTAAATACAGGCAATCACTTTTTGGCACAACGGCAGCACCCTCCACTACCTCCACTAAAAATGACAACCATGAAACGAGGGCGAGTCAGCCGTGTTTAAGGGCAGCATTTCCTCTGCTACATACTGTCCGCCCAGCTCCTTCAGCTCTCTTCTTACTAGTTTGGACTGAAGTCCAGCTTTTGTTGTTGGGTGCTGGGGGGCCTCCTGCATTACCCCAGCTCTGCTTCTCCACCTGGTGGGACTCTCTCTGTAAGTGTGACTGCGCCGTGACTCCAGGTGTTTCTTCAAACCTGACGTAGTGTTTCTGAAGCTGGATAGCACTTTGTCCCGGCAAAGAGTGCACAACTAACCTTGATGTTGTCATCTTTAGCTGACACAGACTCACAATAGTGCCTGTATTTCAACATCTCTCTCCTCCCTCCATTGTTTAGTTTGTGTGTCTGTGTGCTGTTATTGTCCTCATGCTGAAAACGGGACGTAATTGTCACATCGGTCAGACGTCACTCCCCAAGACGCAAAAAGAAAGCAAAACTATATCTTTGTACTGAGAAAAATGACAAAATAGTAACGCACAGGCATCTGGATAAATAACTTTAATCTGATTACTGGACTGCAAATAGTAATGCATTAGATTACTTGTTACTGAGAAAAAGTAGTCAGATTAGAGTAACGCGTTACTAAGTAACGTGTTACTGACAGCACTGATGAAGACAGAAAAGAATAGAATGGTTTATTATCATTAAGATTGTCCGTGGTGGTAGCAGGAAGTGGATGCAGGCCTGAAATGGTCAGAGTTCCTGCAGGAGTCATGTTAGGGTAATCAGTGATTGTAATGTGTCTGTATGTGTGGAGTTTACAGTGTATTGTTGTCATCTGGATTTGATGGTGATGATGATGAATTTGAACTGTATGTGTTGATCTGTAATAGTTAACATTATTTATGGACACCTCCTGGCACCTGTACATCTGCTGCTGGATCTCATCTCTCCCACTCAACATTTATCTCACTGCTCCTTTTCCTGCTTCTCCTCTGTAAATTCCTCCCAGGTTATGAAGTGGATATCTATGGCTAAATCCTCTACCTGCACTCTCGAGCCCATGCAGACAGTGTTGGTGAAGACATGTGCACCTACTCTTTCCCCCTTATAGTAGATATCATCAGCTCTTCTCTGGAGTCAGGAGTGGTACCCTCTAGCTTTAAAACTGCCTCAGTGACTCCATTTCTCAAGAAACCAGGTCTCGACCCTGATGACCTTAACGGTTATTGGCCTATCTCTAACCTTCCTTTTCTTAGTAAAATCTTGGAAAGAGCAGTGGCCACCCAACTGCAGCAACACACGGCTAACCATAACCTCTATGAACCTTTACAATCTGGCTTTAGAGCACACCACAGCACTGAGACTGCACTCATTAAAATGATTAATGATCTTCTTGTTGCCGCTGACTCTGGCCATATCAGCATCCTCATCCACCTGGACCTCTCTGCAGCTTTTGACACCATCTCTCATACCATCCTTCTTACCCGTTTGCCCAGCTAGCTTGGTCTCACTGGCACTCCTCTGTCCTGGTTTCAGTCCTACCTCTCCAACACAGTTTTTCACAGTACACAGTTTCACACTGGAGGCTCCCACTCCACCTCTGCTCCAGTCCACCACGGCGTGCCTCAAGGTTCTGTTCTTGGACCCCTTCTCTTCACCATCCATAGGCTTCCCCTTGGTTAGATCATCCGTCGCCATGGTCTCTGTTTTCATTCCTACGCTGATGACACTCAACTCTATCTACCCTCCTCTCAGCTCCCCAGCTGAGAGGAGGGTTAGTTGACAATCTCTTGTCAGTTGTCTGCACGAAATCAAAACCTGGATGTCATTTAATCATCTTAAGCTAAACAACAATAAAACAGAACTCTTGGTTGTGGCCCCCAAAGCCCTACTGCAGAAATTTGGAGACCTACTCATCGACATAGATGATTCCCACATGTCATCTTCACCATATGTTCACGACTTGGATGTCGTTTTAGACTCCACACTTTCATTCAAGATTCATATTAAATCAGTCACTAAGACAGCCTTTTTCCACCTTATGAACATCTCTTGACTCCGGCCTCTACTTATTGATTCTACAGTATAGCAGAGACCCTTGTCTATGCCATTGTCACCAGCTGGCTGGACTACTGCAGTGGGGTCTTGTTCAGATCTCTGGCAAAGCCCCGGACAGGCTCCAGTATGTCCCGAACTCAGCTGCCAGACTTCTAACCTGCACTAAGGTTTGGCATCACATCACCCCCACCCTTATTAAGCTACTTTGGCTCCCAGTAAAGTCTCACACTGTGTACAAGATTCTTCTCCTCACTTACAAATCCCTCAATGCTTTGGCCCCTCAGTATTTGTTAAACTTGTTGCACCCATACAAACAGCCTTGGACATTACGGTCCTCAGCCTTGGGTCTGCTCACTGTCCCTCACACCAACCACCATACCTTTGGAGACGGAGCTTTCAGTGTGGCAGGCCCTACTGTCTGGAACTCTCTACCTGCTCAGCTTCGCAACACCCATCACTGGACACTTTTAAGGAACTGTTAAAAAAAATCATGTGTTCCAAAAGGCCTTCAATTCAATTCCTTTTCCTCTCTCTTTGTTCACCGTCTCTGGGTATTGCAAAAGGCGCAATATAAATCCAAGTTATTATTATTATTATTATTATTATTATTATTATTATTATGTTTAGATTGGATTGTCTGGATGTGCTGGTCATGCATGCTTGGCAGCTAAAAGGATCTTAGGAGTAACAAAAGTCACTTTTTTATTACTGGAAATGTAATTTTACACTGTAGTAACAGTATTTCATCACTGGGTGGTTTCCAGTGTTTTTTATTTTTCCTAAAAGTTTATTAGTCTTTTTTTTCCAGGATAATGGTGAATCTGATGTAAGTCATAAATGAAATCATATTTTATCTTCTTAAATGATAGAAAATATGTAAAATCAATGTGTCAGTGTCCCATCTTTTCTTTTTTTACAGTGAAACACTCCTTGAAGTATTTCTGCACTGGAACCCCTGGAGCCCAGAGCATCCCTGAGTATGTGTGTGTTGGACATGTTGATGGAGTTCCGATTGGTGACTGCAATCAAATCAGAGGGGTGGAATTTAAAAAAGACTGGATTAACTTCTTTAAGGATCATCGCACAGCAGGCGGAGTTGTATGTTTCCGAATGTCTGGATAGTCATCAGTTCTTCAAGGCGACCATTGAGAGATTGAGGCAACGTTTGAACCAAACTGAAGGTCTGAATTTGTTTCACTTGTTGCTACATTATTATTATTATTATTATTATTATTACTATTATTATGAAATATTATCCCAGTTTGTTTTAAAATCCACTCAGATTTAGATTAGGTTAGAAAATAGTGGGTTTGATATCAGCTGTGACCTCTGCTGACATTTCTATAGTTTCCTGCAGTTATTGTCTCTGTTTTTCAGGTGTCCATATTTTGCAAAGGATGAGTGGCTGTGAATGGGATGATGAGACTGGAGAGGTTAATGGCTTCAATCAGTACAGTTATGATGGAGAAGACTTTCTAGCATTGGACCTGCAGACACTGACATGGATCACTCCAAAACCACAGGCTGTCATCACCAAACTGAGTTGGGATGCTGATAAAGCTCGATTAGAATCAAATAAATATGTTTTAGGTCATGAATACCCTGAGTTGTTAAAGAAGTATGTGCACTATGGGAGGAGCTTTTTGGAGTCAGCAGGTAAAGTTACATAATCTTATGCAGTGAAATGAAAAATTCCTTTTTCTAAAGTAAAATTCCAAAGAGAATGAAACAGCTGCCCGTCTCTCTCCAGTTCTTCCCTCAGTGTCTCTCCTCCAGAGGTCTCCCTCCTCTCCAGTCAGCTGCCATGCTACAGGTTTCTACCCTAACAGAGTCGTGATGTTCTGGAGGAGAGATGGAGAGGAGATCCATGAAGGTGTGGATCATGGAGAGATCCTCCCCAACCATGATGGGACCTTCCAGATGAGTGTTGATCTGAAACTCTCATCAGTCACACCTGAAGACTGGGAGAGGTACGACTGTGTGTTTCAGCTCTCTGATGTCAGCAGTGACATCATCACCAAGTTGGACCAAGCTGTGATCAGGACCAACATGGGTAAGACTGGATCCTGCAGGGTTTGGAAACTATTGGTTGAGATTTTCTAGCTTATAGATTCAAATCCTTAATCCTGGGCTTACTGTTACTGTGATTTTCCATCCATTCTCTTCTGCTTATCCAGGGCTGGGTCACGGGGGCAGCAGCCTAAGCAGAGAAGCCCAGGCTTCCCTGTCCCCAGTCACCTCCACCAGCTCATCCAGAGGGACCCCAAGGCGTTCCCAGGCCAGCCGAGAGATATAATCTCTCCAGCGTGTCCTGGGTCTACCCCCGGGCCTCCTCCCGGTGGGACATGCCCAGAACACCTCACCCAAGAAGCACCCAGGAGGCATCCTAATCAGATGCCCGAGCCACCTCAACTGGCTCCTCTTGATGTGGTGGAGAAGCGGCTGTACTCTGAGCCCCTCTTGAATGGCCGCATTCCTCACCTTATCTCTAAGGGAGAGGCCAGCCACCCTTCAAAGGAAACTCATTTCTGCCGCTTGTATTCACGATCTTCCTCTTTCGGTCACTAACCAAAGCTCGTGGTAAATCGACAGCTTCGCTTTTATATTCAGCTCCCTCTTTACAAAGACAGACAGTGCAGTGTCCACATCACTGCAGACGCAGCCCTGATCTGTCTGTCGATCTCCCGCTACCTTCTTCCTTCCCTTCACAGTACTCAAAGATGCTTTACAATTCCACTTAGGAAATGTGTCTTGCCCAAGGACACAATGACAGCATGCACTGAGATGGGGACTCAAACTAGCAACCCTCCGGTTGCAAGGTGAGCACCTATCCACTGCCCCACTGCCACCCACATGCAAACTGGTTGGGCAAACTACAACACACACTCGAATATCCTCGAGCAGTTAAGGAGCTGGTCCAGCATTCCACGGCCCGGACGAAAACCGCATTGTTCCTCTTGGATCTGAGGTTCAACTAACGGGCGGACACTCCTTTCCAGCACCCTGACATAGATCATACGTAGGGAGGCTGAGGATTGTGATTCCCCGAAAGTTGGAGCATACCCTACGATCTCCCTTCTTAAAGATGGGGACCACAACCCCAGTCTGCCAATCCAGTGGCACTGCCCCGCGATGTTGAAGAGGCATGTCAACCGAGACAGCCCTACAACATCCTGAGCCTTCAGGAACTCAGGGCAAATCTCGTCCACCCCAGGGGCCCTGCCACGAAGGAGTTGTTTAACCACCTCAGTGACCTCACCCCCAGGTATGGGCGAGTCATTCACCGAACTCCTCCCACACCCAAGTTTTTGCTTCAGGCAATGCCAAGTCGCATTCTGCTTGGCATGCCAATACCTGTCAGCTGCCTCTCGAGTCCAACAGACTAACCAAGTCTGATAATTCAGTTCAGTTCAATTTCAATTCAATTTTATTTATATAGCACCAAATCACAACAAACAGTCGCCTCAAGGCGCTTTGTATTGTGGCTAAAGACCCACAATTTAGGACTCCTTCTTGATCTTGATGGCTACCTTCACCTCCGGTGACCACCATCTGGTTTGGGGTTTACCACCATGACAGGCACCAACCACCTTACTGCCACTGCTCTGAGCAGCAGCCTCAACAACATGTGCGGAACATGGTACATTCAGACTCAATGTCCTCAGCCTCCCTCAGAATGCTGTCGGAGTTCTGCTGAAGGTGGGAATTGAAGATCTCGCGGACTGGGGCTCCTGCCAGGCATTCCCAGCGCACCCTCACAACACATTTAGATGTGCCAGGTCTGTCCAGCATCTTCCCCCGCCACCTGATCCAACTCACCACCAGGTGGTGATCAGTTGACAGCTCAGCTCCTCTCTCCACCCAAGTGTCCAGAACATACGGCAACAGATCTGGTGATGCGATTACAAAATCGATCATCGAACTGCAACCTAGGGTGTCCTGGTGCCATGTGCACTTATGGACATTCTTATATTCGAACATGGTGTTCATTATGGACAAACTGTGGTTTGCACAGAAGTCCAATAACAAGAAACTGTTCAGGTTCCGAACGGGCAAGCCGTTCCTTCCCATTCACGTCCTTCCAAGTCTCACTGTCATTGCCCACATGAGTGTTGAAATAGCCCAGCAAAACAATGGAGTCACCAGATGGAGCACTCTCCAGCACCCTGCCGAGTGACTCCCAAAAGGGTGGGTACTCTAAACTGTCATTCGGCGCATAAGCGGAAACAACAAACTGCAATGTGCACGCAGCAAGCTGCGGGGACACGAGAATTCCCACTCCAGCTTGCTGCCTCTCACCGAGGACAACTCCAGACTGGAACAGAGTCCAGCCCCTCTCCAAGAGAGACTGGTTCCGGAGGCTAGGCCATGTGTTGAGGTGAGCCCAACTATATCTAGCTGGTACCTCTCAACCTCGCGCACTAGCTCAGGCTCCTTCCCCACAAGAGAGGTGACATAGCCGTGGATCAGTCCGCCAAGACCTCCGCCCTTGGCCACCGCCCGACACAAACTGCACCTGACCCCTATGACGCCTCCTGCATGGGGGTGGGCCTACAGGAGGGTGGGCCCATGTCATGTCTTCGGGCTGCACCCAGCCGAGCACCATGGGCTAATGCCCGGCCACTAGACGCTCTCCCTCATGCTCCCTCCCCAGGCCTGGCTCCAGGGTGGGGCCGCAGTAACCCTATCCTGGGCAGGGTAAACTGTTCCCTTGTTGGTATTTCCATAAAGGGTCTTCTGAACCTCTCTTTGTCTGGACCCTCATCCAGGACCAATTTGCCATGGGAAACCCTACCAGGGGGACAAGCCCCCAGACAACATAGCTCCTGGGATCACTGGGACACACAAACCCCTCCACTATGATAAGGTGGCAATTCACAAAGGAGGACTGTGACTATTAATAATATAAATGTAAATGTAAAATTTGTGCTCTTCATTGTTTCACTCAGAGAGGTCAGACTCATCAACTATCAGCTCCTCTCTGATTGGCTCCTCACTCGTTCTTTAGTAGCTGCTCACATTTTAGTTCAGGATCATAAAGTGCTGCCATGTTTTGTTCAGCAGAGAAGCCCACTGACATGGTGACCTCCATTAGTGCTGCAGTGGTTGTTCCAGCTCTCATCCTCATTGCAGCTGCAGCATTTGTGGCTCACAAGAAGAAGAAAGGTGAGAAATCTGAATGGAGGAAATACTGAGTTTAGATTTTGGATCATCTTAATCCATACTGCCAGATGTGTTTAGGTGGTGGTGGTGGCAGGCGATTTATGTGCAATAAAAAAGTCTGAACTAATATTTTTGTGTCTGTTTCAGCTGAATGTTCTCCATCCTGTAAGTAAAGATGTTTTATGTTTAATGTGCAGGATTAAAACAAGTTATAGATTCATGTAGAAATCAAACCTTGGGGACTTTTTGCCAGTGCAGCTTCTCTTTGTTATTTATGCTCTCCCTCGATTGACCACAGCTGATCTCTCTGACACGTGTTAAACTGGGGGGCGTGTTTGAAAGCAGGAACCAACAATCACTGCAGATTCTACCTTTGAAAAGGCTCAAAGAGATCCAGACTGTATGCTTTTGTTTTACAGGTGCTGATAATGACTCTGAGCAGTCTGAGAGACTAAACACACAAAGCTGACTGTCCTGCAGCAGCTCTGCTCTCCACTCTCTGCATCACTTTGTCACCTGAGTCTGTTTCATTGAGTCATCACTGTACACGTGCATCACAAGTCCTCTACAAAGCAAATCATTACATTTAATGTTTATTATGCAGCTAACTGTGTGGTGATAGTGTGGTAATGAAGTGTGTTGTGTCACTGAGAGACTGGTGTTGGGGATTTTTATCACTTTGGTATTAGTAATTTACTGTCATTCTTCTGTATTATTAATCAGCCATTATGTTAATCACACACACACACACTAGATTAATGGTCACGTTTTATATAGTCTGACTCCTATCATGCCATTCACACACTGGAACATTGCATGCTTTAGGTGAGGGGATAAAATTGAGTCCTGTTAGGCTCAGGGTCTCATATTGCTTCCTTTAGTAAAACCACGCTCGGTCATATTTAGAGGATCACTTTTATCTAATGCACAACGTTTCATTTATATGACACTGTATCACCATTTTAATTAAGTTCAAGTTGCTTCAAACTGTGTGTCTGGAAATTGGGGTTTGAAGTCTCACCTGAGTTCATTTAATTTAAATAATGTGTGGGAGTGAATTTTGTATACCCAGATAAGACTGCCCTAAAGAGTTTTTATAATGAGGAGCCAAGGACAGCTGTCTGTGGGAGTATTTCTGTGGGAGCTGCAGAGAACTGTGCCTTGGAGCCTGTGCAAAGGAGCTGAACTAGTGGAGCTTGTAGGGGATTGGCTGACGGAGACACCACTCTGTGCAAACCAGCCTATGGCTAAAGAAGAAGGTGGAGTGAGCTGTGGGGATAAAAATGCAGCGGTTAAGTTTGGAGAAAGCGCTTCTTTCTTCCTCTGTAGCTCCTTTGCTACAACTCTAAGGCACTCACTCCCAGGAGGGTTTTTGCTTTCTTGTACTCTGTTTATCTCTGTGCAACAATAAATCCTGGCAACAAAACCTTCTCATATCCAATGATTTTTGATGATGGTGGTGGTGAGATGAGATGATGATGGTGATGGTGATGATGATGATGCAGCAGGTGTGTTCAGTGTGTGAGAACAGTCACTTTCAGAGCCTGCTGTGTTCTCCTTTCTGCAGCCCATTTGTGGTTCACTTACAGCAAACAGACACACACTTGTTATAAAGTCAAAGCCATGATTGTGATGTTGTGATGTTCCCACCTTTCATACACAGAGGAGGATTTTTATACACAATTTTATACTTTGATTAAGTGAATCTTCAAATGTTGATGACATCATTACAGCCTTCACTGAGCCTGGAATGACTTTATGTGTTATCATCAGTGTGAACCTGTGAACTCTGCTTCTTTGTCATTGTGTTGTTTTTAATGCTTTACGCTGTAATGTGTGTGTCTGAAATAAAGCTTTGATATTGTGTGTTTGTAGAACATTACTGCTCACAGTCTGTTTTCATTTAGTTACTCATGTATTTATTCATGCAGTGCAGACAGTTAATGGTCCCCTGATATTAAATCTATTGTATTTATAATTCATGTATTCCATGGACAATGAACTGAAACTGAATAAATGTAACAGCAGCTCAAAAACGTGGTCTTAAAAATGAAATGCAACAATAATTAATGACACCAGTGTACCAAACTGCTGCTGAGGTGAGGTGTGTGTCTGTGTGAAAAACATACAGCTTGTGAATAACACAGTTCAGATTAGCAAAGCAGTTGTTGGTTCATAAGTGTAGCAGAGCTGATTGGATCATTTTTAGAACATGTTAAAACATCAGAGTTACTGATTCATTATTTTATAGCTGCTGTTTACACTTGATATGAAATCCCTGCTCATGTTGGTGCTGTGAGGTCACTCTCTACACCAGAGAGCTGAACACAAAGATTCAGATCAGCCTTCATCTGGAAGGTCCTGTCATGGTTGGACAGGATTCCTCTGTGGTCCACATCTTCTTAGATCTCCTCTCTACGTCTCCTCCAGAACATCTCATCATTGTTAGGTTGGAATAAGGTGTATTTAAAATGATTATTGCTACATCTTTCATCTTAATCAGTGCCTCTATTTAAATGAGGTTTAGGAAGTAAATCAATGACCACCAGGGGGAGCCAAAGCCTCACTTATCATGACAGCTATTAGGAACATCAGTGAGAGGAAAGAAGAAAAAGCTGTTGCAGGTTACATCAGGGCAGCTTCTCAATACTCAAGTACAAGTACGAACTTCCAAAGTACGGGGGATCATTTTTCAATTGGAACACCAGTGTACTTGATGACATCACAGCTCAACTCCACTGTTTTTATTTCCTTATAGCTTTAATTTACTGATTAAAGTTACTGAATGCTCAGCTTTTAAAACTTCATCTCTGAATAAAAATATCATACATGTATACACAGCTCTGCTGCTTACTGAACAAAAAACAGGTCATGTGTTAAAATTTTGTTATTTTTATTCCAGAAGACTCCGAACACTTACAACAAACAGGTGGCGTTCAAAGTAGAGTCAAAGTTTAACAAACATCTTCTGCTGCTCTACCTTAGACACATCATCAGTGTTGTATCCTGGCTTCATCGGATGTTTCGGGTTTTACAGCAGACACCCTCTGCCAGGTGACCCGACTGGGGTTGATCAAGCCTCAGCCTGTGGCTAACCGTGTACCCCATTTCTCCCCCTCTTTAGTCACAGCCATCTCGAATCCTTTTCTTCCGCCTGTACGTTGGTTTTAATAACTTACCTCCTACTTTGCCCTGTGATACCCAGGGTTCCATAGGACTTGTTGAATGAGTGGCCTTCAAACCCCTGACAGCCCACCTCCACTGGCATGCACATGGTTCTCCACCCATTCCTGCAGCAGTCCTCCACCAGCTCCTGTTATTTTGCCCTCTTCTTCTCCTGTGCCTCCATCCTGTCCTCCCAGGGCACTGTCAGTTCCAAAACGATAAGCCGTCTTGTGGAACGATAAGCCTGCTCCCACCTTGTCCAAGTCCCTTGCTGTTGCATGACCACTGCACTGGTCTGCTGCTGCTCCTCCACAGCGGCGCCCCTCCTCCTGCAACAGTTTGTACCTTTCCTTCCCACTGACCGTGGGAAGGAGTTGGACTGATGTTACACTGCTATGCCCAGCTCTGCCACGAGCCACCCCCTCTAAGAAGTACCTTGTGCTGCAAGCGAGCCTCTGCCTGCTGTACTGCCTCTCCTGCCTTCCACTTCCTCCCTGTCCTCACAACAATAGCTGCTCCTGATCCTTTGCTGTCTCTTGAGTCCCTATACTGTAATTGTTCTTTCGCACAAACTAGGATGAACTCCTCTTTGACGGAACTGAAGAGAAGCCTAAGCTTGTTGGTATTCCCATACAGAGCAATGCTGCGTAGGCTGTGTGGCAGATCCAGCTATCTATTTAGGTAGCTGCTCACTTTGCGCTCAAATGCCTCCACCACTGTCATGGGCACCTCATAAATGAGCTGAGGCCAAAGAATTCTTGGCAGGATTCCATGCTGGTATACCTAAGCCTTAAATTGGCCAGGAGACCAGACTTGTCCACTGCCCTTATCCACCTACTTAGCTCAGCACAAGTTGCCTTGATTGAAAGTGTGTCTTTCAGACTACTGTTGAAGACTTTTTCAAGGCTCTTCACAGGTTTTTCCATTATCGTCGGAATCTGATCTTCTCCTAGCCTGAAGTGGAATCGGTCTGTGATCTTTCCTTTCTTCAGAACCATCAAACTGGATTTGGCTGATTTGAAACTCATGCACTGAAGAGACTCTCTGTCACGGGTTTGGTGCTGAGGACTCAAAGCAGAAGCAGAGGTTTTAGTGCACAGTTTTATTTACAGTGATGAAAGGTTGCAGGGCAGGTGGGCTTGGGAATGGAGGGGAAAAGGGACTCTGGTGATGGAAGAGGTGACTAGGGCTCCAGGGGAGATGTGGTGAGCAGGCTGTGAGGTGGGCGTTGGGGGAAGACTGGGCTGTGGTCTCCAGGAAGACTTCCACTTGAACGGGGAGGAATCTGGACACAAAGAAAACACAGGTAAGTCACGACGGAGATAACAGGAGAGACTCACGGGATGGTGGCCGAAACTAACTGGTTCACAGTCAACAAACCACCAGATCCCCTCTGCCCTTTCTTGCCTCCTTGATGAGCTGAGTTACCACTCCTGTATGCTCCATACAGCCTGGAACACCTGGTATACCTCCCTTCTGCATTGATATATCGATATAGTGGTTACTCAACAGAAAGCTGGTTAGTCTTCCTGAGTCACCTTCCTGAGGTGCTGAATCTTCTTTGCTCTGTGGTTTGGAAAATAGATTGCTGGTGCTTGCTTGTCCTGTTCTGTCCAAATTGCTCAGCCGCAATATTGACTATGATTGCAGCCATAGTTTTCAATCGACGGTCCACATCCCCTTTAGCAGTCCACTCCAGGATCTGGTCTACATCCTCATCAAACTGGTGCCACTCGGCTTTCTTTGAGGCCTGTGGCCATTGGATCATTGGGAAGGCCACTGAGACACCCTTGTGGTTGGTGAGTGGAACTTGATGGCTTTGAGGGCTGTTTTCCTTAACAGTTGATACTTCTTGAAGGCTCTGTGTGCTTCTGGATGCTGGGACGGCCATTTGAGTGCTTGAGGTTGTGGTAACTGACACTATGAGGCTCTGGACACTGTGGTTTGCCTCCGGGCCTAGCTCCTCCGTTGTCTCATCAGAAGATACTTCGGTGCGCTGTGTCACCACCTCCCCTGCTTTGCAACCCTTCCTGGCCCGGTGTATTTTCAAGCCCCTGATGTTTTTACAGGCCTTGCCACAGATGCATCATACATGTGCTGCTTCATTAACCTTAAGCATCAACATGCCCCCATTCCAGGTGAAAAGGCCCTCACGTTCCTTCCTGAGTAAAATATTTTTAATATCAGTTTTATTGATTTACTCAGGAACAAATGAAATACTGAAATAACCCAACTATCAGTCATTAGCAACCATCTGAGTGAATTATATCTGTGTTTAACTTCCACTCAGTGGCAAAATTACCAATAGGTGCACTAGAGGGGCAACAATGAGACACCCCCACACAGGAATGGTTTCACAGGTGGAGGACACTCACATTTTCCCCCTCATCTGTTCTGACTGGTTTTCACTAGTTCTGCATTTGGCTAGGGTCAGGGTCACTGCTGGTAGCATGAGGTCATACCTGGACAGTACAGAGGCTGCACAGGTAGTCCAGTTCCTCCAGGATGGCACATCAATATGTGCCATTGCCAGAAGGCTTGCTGTGTCTCCCAGCACAGTCTTAGAGCATGAAAGACATTCCAGCAGACAGGCAGTTACTCTAGGAGAGCTGAACAGGGCCATAGAAGGTCCTTAACCCATCAGCAGGACTGGGATCTGCTCCTTCTCTGCACTGCAGAGCTACAAAATGACCTCCAGCAGCCACTTGTGTCAATGTCTCTGAGCAAACAATCAGAAACAGACTTCATGAGGGCGGCCTGAGTGCCCAACACCCTCTAGTGGGCTCTGTGCTCACTGCCAAGCACCGTGGAGCCTGATTGGCATTCACTGTAGAATACCAGAACTGGCAGGTCCACCATGGAGCCCTGTGCTTTTCACAGATGAGAGCAGGTTCACCTGAGCACATGTGACAGACCTGAAAGGGTCTGGAGAAGCTGTGGAGAACGTGATTCTGCCTGTAACATCATTCAGCATGACTGGTTTGGTGACTACAGGCTAGGAAACTGCCATCAGGTATCAGGATGAAATCCTCTGACCCATTGTCAGACCCTACACTGGTGCAGCTGGTTCTGGGTTCCTCCTTCTGCATGACTATGTCTCATGTGCTGAGAGTATGCAGGGAGTTCCTGAAGGATGAAGGAAATTATACCACTGTCTGGCCCCCACACTCACCTGACCTAAATCCAATAGAACTCCTCTGGGATGTTTCGGTCCATCCGATGCCACCAGGTTGCACCTCAGACTGTCCAGGAGCTCAGATCATGATCTTTGAGGAGATCCCCCAGGAGACTCCTGCTCAGTTTTTGCCATTACAGATATACACTGATGCTGTCAGGCATGCAGGGGCCATGTAGACCACTGAGAACCATTTTGAGTTGCTGCAATGAAATTTCAGCAAAATGTTCCAGCCTGCTGCATCATTTTTACACTTAGTCTTTGAATTCAGCCTCTGGAGGTTGATCATGTTCATTTCAGTCTTTTTAGTCGTTTTATTATTAACGAATGTTGGCTGTCTCAAAATCTTTTAAGTAATTAGAAGTCAGATGTTCAAAAAGTTTAAAGTGAGCTTATTTCATTGACTAAAAACATTAGGTAATCAAGCATTAATTAATACAATTAATTACATGCATTATTGTTTCTCTCCTTGATTGCTGTAAATCACTTTCTGCTGGCTTTACTCAGGACTTTAAAGACTGTTCAGCTTTATTCAAAAGATAAAGAAATGTTTATCATGGTACATAAATAAACCTCCTTACCACCAGTGATGTCAGTAACGCATTACTCTAATCTGACTACTTTAATGCATTACCATTTACAGTCTAGTAATCAGATTAAAGTAACTTATCCAAGTCACTGTGCATTACTTTTTTGTCATTTTCCTCAGTACAAAGATATATTTTTGCTTTCTTCTTGTGTCTCAGGGAGTGACGTCTGCCTGAATAACAGCACACAGTGACACAAACGGAAACAATGGAGGGAGGAGTGAGAGGCATGTTTCGTAGCTGAAATACAGGCACTATTGTGAGTCTGTGTCAGCTACAGATGACAACATCAAGGTTAGTTGTGCACTGGGTGCTGGTGAGAAAGCGCTATCTAGCCTCAAAAACGGTACATCAGGTTTGAAGAAACACCTGGAGTCACGGCACAGTCACACCTACAGAGTGAGTCCACCAGGTGGAGAAGCAGAGCTGCGGCTAATGCAGGAGACCCCCCAGCACCAAACAACAAAAGCTGGACTTCAGTACAAACCAGTAAGTGTGTGTGTGTGTGGGGGGGGGGGTATGTAGTAGAGAAGATGACTCCCCATCAGAATCACTCTATGGCAGACAATCACTTTTCGACACAACAGCGGCAGCTGTTGAAAATAACTAATAAAGTAACTTGTAATCTAACTTAGTTACTTCTAAAAATAAGTAATCAGTAACTAAGTTACTTAATAAAGGAATAATCAGTAATCGGACTACTTTTCTAAGGTAACTATACCATCACTGCTTACCACAGTCCTGCATCAGTAATGACACCAGCAGCCTTTGATTCTTAGAAGCACAGTGTCAAACCAGATACTTCCTCTGGATGGCATTACTTTGGCCTCCAGTAACACTGTGAGAAATCTTGGAGTCATTTTTGACCAGGATATGTCCTTCAATGCACATATTAAACAGTTTTGTAGGACGGCTTTTTTACATCTGCGCAATATTTATAAAATTAGAAACATCCTTTCTCAGATTGATGCTGAAAAGTTAATCCATGCATTTATTACTTCTAGGCTGGACTGCAGCTAGAGTACTGACAGGGACTAGAAAGAGAGAGCAGATTTCTCCCATATTGGCTTCTCTTCATTGGCTCCCTGTTAAATCTAGAATAGAATTTAAAATCCTTCTCCTAACATACAAGGTCTTGAATAATCAGGCCCCATCTTATCTCAAAGACCTCATAGTACCGTATCACCCCAATAGAGCACTTCGTTCTCAGACTGCTGGCTTACTTGTGGTTCCTAGGATACTTCAAAGTAGAATGGGAGGCAGAGCCTTCACCTTTCAGGCCCCTCATCTGTGGAACCAGCTCCCAGCTTGGATTCAGGAGACAGACACCCTCTCTATTTTCAAAATTAGGCTTAAAACTTTCCTTTATGATCAAGCTTATAGTTAGGGCTGGATCAGGTGACCCTGAACCACCCCTTAGTTATGCTGCTATAGGCCTAGGCTGCTGAGGGGGGTCCCATAATGCACTGTTTCTTCTCATTCACCTTTATTTACTTGTTTATACTTCACTCTGTATTTAATCATTATTATTAATCTCTGTCTCTCTTCCACAGCATGTCTTTTGTCCTGTCTCTCTCCACTCAGCCCCAACCGGTCGCAGCAGATGACTGCCCCTCCCTGAGCCTGGTTCTGCTGGAGGTTTCTTCCTGTTAAAAGGGAGTTTTTCCTTCCCACCATCACCAAGTGCTTGCTCATAGGGGGTCGTTTTGACTGTTGGGTTTTCTCTGTGTTATTGTAGGGTCTTTACCCACAATACAAACACCTTGAGGTGACTGTTTGTTGTGATTTGGAGCTATATAAATAAAATTGAATTGAATTGAATTGAATTGATTGTAATTTCATGGCATCTATTAAAGGCTATTCTGCACACTGAAAAATCATGTCAAAGGGACCCAGTGCATATGAATGTGATGTCAAGAGGTCCTTCCCAGCTTTCTGTTTGTGATGAGCAGTGCTGGGTGTTACATGGTCCAAAGTAAGAGGTTACTGTAATCACATCATTTTATTTATTTATTTAAACTATTTTTTAACCAGGAAGGTCCCATTGAGATTAAAACTCTCTTTTTCAAGGGAGTCCTGGCCAAGATAGCAGACCCAAGTATTTATAAGTATGCACCAACTCTATTTTCTGTCCCTCAAAAATGAGCACTGAGGGATTTTGTTCTTGCTTCTTCCTGGAGTTTGAAAATACCATTAACTTAGTCTTAACTGGATTGAGAACAAGTTTTAAGTCAATTAATGAATGCTGGATAGCAACAAATGCTTGCTGCAGGGATTCAAGAGTCTGAATAAGAGCTGGACCATGACAATAAATAACTGTGTCATCAGCATAAAAATGCAAATTTGCACCTGACACATTTAGATCTAAGTCACTGACATAAATAATGAATAAAAGAGGACCTAGTATAGATCCCTGAGGCACCCCCATGTGGACAGTAACAAGACCAGAATTCAGGTCATTATGTTTGATGCACTGTGTTCTAAGGTAATTTGTGAACGAGGCGACTTCATTCTCTGAGAAACCTAACTGTAAGAGTCTAAGTTTTAGCATATCATGATCCATGGTGTCAAAAGCTTTCGATAAATCAGTAAAGAGTGATTCACAATATTGTTTCTTATCAAGTGCCGCAGAAATATCATTAACCACCTTCACTGCAGCTGTGTACTGTGTACTGTGTTTTTTTTCTGAAGCCTGACTGGTAATTTGATAATATATTGTGATGATGTAATATTACTTCTTTACTTGCTCACTCACTAAACCTTCCAGAATTTTAGCCTGCACTGGCAATTTGGAAATTGGCCGATAGTTCGTCAACACCACTGAATCACCACCTTTTAATAAAGTAAAAACAAAGGCTGATTTCCACACTGAGGGAATTTGAGTTTTTTTCATTGTGAGATTAAAAAGGATGGTAAGAGGCTCTAACAAATCAGGTCCACTAGACTTCCCATGATCCAAAGCTACCAGGGCTTTATGGACTTCATTAACAGTAAAAGGAGCAAAGTTATATTGCTCACCATTGTAAACTGGGTGATAAGAACAGGGGGTCACAGAAGTAGCTCTAACTGAGTCAAATAAAAAGCCAGAAGAAATAAAATGCTTGTTGAGACAGTTCAGCATTTCCATGCTGTCATAGACAGGAACAGAATCCAGAGTGTAGGAAGGTAGAATCTGGGGGTCCTTGCTGACTGAAAGAGAATTAATGACTTTCCAGAATTTCTGAGGATTATTTAAGTTCTCAGTGGTGACTGACAAATAAAATTCTGATTTCGCTTTCTTGATTAAAGAGGAGCATCTGTTGTGTAGTTGTCTGAAAACAGACCAATCACTGACAGAGCCAGTTTCTCTAGCCTTGACCCAGGCCAGATTACGCTCATGAATAATGTCTGCTAATCCTGGGAAAACCAGGGATTTTCTCACCCCTTAACCCTGAGTCTTCTGAAAGGGACATGCTTATTTACAATTTCCATAAGACAGTCCCGAAAGAATGTCCAAGCTGTTTCTACATCAGGGATCAGACGTATTTTCTTCCAATCAACAGCAGACAAATCATGATGATATGCTTGCTTATTAAAATGGTTCAAGCTCCTCTTATAAATTACTCAAGGTTTAAATTTGGATATTCTGGTATCTCTAGTGACAGCAACAACACAGTGATCACTTAAGTCATTGCAAAAGACACCCAAAGATGAGAATTTATGAGGAACATTTGTCAAGATCAGGTCAATCAAGGTGGACTTCTCAGGACTTTTAGGGTTTGGCCATGTGGGTAAGTTGACCAACTGAGTAAGATTAAAAGAGTCACAAAAAGATTTCAATTCTTCTGATACAGTCTTAAACCAATCCCAATTCAGGTCTCCAATTAAAACAAGTTCACCATAATTTAATCTGGAAACAAGTTGCTTTAAAAAATGTAAAGTTTCCTTGGTAGCAGATGGAGGCCTATAGCCTCCAACAACAGTTATACAAAGACCTTTGGCAATTTCCACATTTATTGCCAGAAATTCCAGTTGTTTGCAGATTGATTCGGAGAGAACAACTGAAGAGTCAAATCTTGATTTAACATACATAGCAACACCACCACCTTTTGGGGGCCTGTTGGTGTAATAAACATTGTATCCAAATATGTTAATATCATCATCAGCAATGGATTTAGTTAACCAGGTTTCAGAAATTGCAACAATATCTGAATCAGTTGATTTAGCCTAAATCTTAACCATGTCCATCTTAGAAAGCAAGCTGTGCACATTAAGGAGAATAAGTTTAAGACCAGATAATGATTTAAAATCAAATAGGACATTGCCACAGTAATGTGACACAGTGTTGTGATAAATTCAGTAATTCCAGTTACAGTTATGTCATTACAACAATCCTTCAGTCATCTGCACACTGGGTAGGTAGAAAGGGGAAAAAACATACAAACATACTTCCTTCTTCATGCAGTGGAGTTATGAAGTTTTATTGCACAAAAGGACAAGAGTGATTGTGACATGCAAACTGTGTCCAGGACAGAAGCAACTGTATTGTACTGGTAACACAACTTTGGCTTTTTGTAAGGACCTGCACACACAGCATGCTAAAACAAAGCTAGCCAAGAAGCCAGAGTAATGTTAAAGCTGAGTTTGTGCTGAGGAAGGCTGGCTGTGTGGCTGCAAACTACACACTGTGGTGGAGAGGTCACTGAACAAACTGCTGTCCTTCCTGGATAATCCTGACCATCCTCTGCATCCCCATACTGCACAGGCATCACAACACCTGCTCTAACAGACTGCTTCAGCTTCACTGCCATAAGGACTGATACAGGAAACCCTCCATACCACATGCTATCGCCCTCTATACTAGGGATGCGCCGATCCGATATTCAGTATCAGTATCGGTCTGATCCTGGTCTAAATTACGGGATCGGATATTGGACAGAAATTTTAAAAAATGCAATCCAATCCAACCCACATTAGCTGCATTACAGTTCTCCGTCGTCTTCTTCTTCTTGTGGGTTTGCTGTTGACCAAACCAGCTTAGAGCTGCATTACCGCCACCTACCGGAATGGAGTGGGGATCAGGAATTAACCCCCACTGTTCTGTCACTGTGATGGATTCCCTTTGACACTGAGTGGATGATCGCTGACATGTTTCCCACGCCTCCACCGCTCTCTGCGTGTTTGTGTGTTGTGCTCGCTGTGCTGAGAATTTCAGCTGTGATTTTTTCTCTACTTCAGCTCCCGGACATACTGCTAGCGTCCGGAACCGGAAGGACCCCTTCCCCGTCAAAATATTTTTTATACTTAATCCCTGATTAGTGACTAAATATGGACCTGCAGTAGAAACGTATTTAGGAGAATGCTTGTGAATATAGAGCATTACAAGATTACGCTCACGCAGCCCCCAGTTTTTCGACATAAACACTGATAACACAACAGCAGCAGTCAGCTGATTTACCTGCAGTCAGTCAGAGCCGGTGAGCTCAGGTGGAGTGGAAGAAAGCTTTTCTCCCTCTAAGCACCATTAAAGCTTTACTGGGAAACAGCTGGAGGTCCTTCATCACCCACCTGATCAGTAAGTGAAGAAAAGAGAACTTTGTAGCTGCTCCATCCACCCTGTTTGTTTCACACAGGAAAAACTGCAGTACGGAAGTTAAAATATGCAGATGAACTGTTAATGTGAAAAAAGTATTTCTTATCCAGTTACTCAGGTAACTGATGGAATAGTTGATAGAATACTCAATTACTAAATTAAGCGATAGTTGCAGCCCTACTGAAATTTTCAACATACCATAAGCCAATGCATCACCTTCTCACAGGAGCAACAGGATTCAGGTGATAGAGTGATTGTTGTAAGTAAGTAAAGTTTATTTATTTAGTGCTTTTCACAGACAAAAAGTCACAACGCGCTGTACAATAATTAAAACACAATATCAAAAATCCCAGACAAAACACCATGTTGAAAACATATTAACATTACCATATTAAAAGAAAAAGAATAAAAATAAAGTCAACAGAAAGCCTGGTTAAACAGAAAGGTTTTCAGCTGGTTTTTTTGAGATGCCACAGAGTCAGCTAAATGGAGCTGGAGTGGTAAACAGTTCCAGAGCTGTGGCACCACTGCCTGAAAAGCTCTGCCCCTCCCTGGGTTTGTATCGCTTATCGGCCGATATCGAAATGTAAAATATCGGTATCGGTCCTAAAAAAGTGGTATCGTGCCATCCCTACTCTATACAGGTGGCAAAGAGGCACCTGCCAGATTAATATTATTATTGTGTGGACTTTTTTAAAAATGTAAAATGTTGAAACAATGTGACAAATTGGTACCCGGTGTGTTAAGATATGAAGAGGAAATGTGCCAACTCAGTGATGGGTTCAAGGATGTTTCCACAAAGTTCTACTTATTTCTTGATTTCACTGGAAAAAACAAATAAAGTGCTTTAAATTTTTCAGGAGTAGTTAAATGATGATTTGTCTTACAAAATAGTAAATACTAATAATAGTAAATTTTCTGTTCATGAACATGTGACCAAGATGAACGTCTCTGAAGTTTGATTCATTAATATGTAATCATCACATGATATAATTCACACAGACATATAAATGAGCACTACGTCAGACAGAACCATTGTGTCAGGGTGATGTTGTTAACTGGAGTATTAAAAAGTGGCTTTATTGAAAAATGAGAAATTAGTGCAAATAGAGTGATATATTTATAGAGCACATGTTCTGGCTTGTCCAGGCCTGAAGGTGGCTTAACAAACTACAGTGGTATGATTACAAAAACTTGTAATTCATAATGTCGTAAAACATAAAATGCAAAATAAAACCCATAAGTAACAATAACACGTACATACATTACATAAGCAGAGAGGTTAATGGAGAGAGAATCAGAGAGAGAATGTTTTGTTGTCTGTAACATGATAATTATAATTTGTTGTAAAGGGTCCTGAAAGTACACTTTAGTTTATTTTTAGCTGTTTATCATACGATGTTACTGCATGTTTGTGGCAGGAGACTATATTTTTTACTGGCATTTAGCTGCATCTGATACAACACCTGAATTCTTCCATGAATCACGCAGAGTTGCATTTCTGAATCACATTTCTGGATCCAGACTCTCAGCGAGCTGGGTCACATTGTCCAAATCTGATCACAAACACACTGTGTTACATCTAATGAAGACCTTGACCTGTTTTTATGGCACTTCCTTTTTGTTTTGTTTTTTTAAACACACATCTGTAATTTCTCTATATGGGAGCTTGTTCTGTTTACTGAGATCAACTGTAGACTTTTGGAGTTTGAGAGCTAATAAATATGTGAAAATGATGAGACTCTAACATGTTTTACAGCATCATGGACCACAAGTTCTAACTTGTGAATGATGCACTGAGTGATGGTCGGGTGGGGGTGTGGATCCTCCTCTCTAAGTCAGTTTGAAGATGGCAGCTGACTGTGAGTGGTCTCAGACCTGATCTTCATCTTTGAAGAGACCATTTTAAAGGCGCAGAGACTGCAGATGATTGCACATGGTTGCAGTGACTTTATCCATCTACTAATTTTTCTGGCGAGTCCGTGTAACTGTAGTCAAAGGCATGAAATAGTCTTGAAATGAAAGCATAACAGATTAAAATGAGTTTTACTTACAAAACTGATGGTATTCATCTGAAATTAAAAGAGAAGACAAATCATGTCAAGATTGCCTTTCATCACCTAACCCATAGCAAACTTTATAAATCAATAAAACCAATAAATTAAAAATATTAATCTTCCTTTTTTTCAACCTTAATCTTTCAGTTATATTATATTGACTGACTATCAGAATTAGTCACTTAATGCTGGATGTTTGAAATAATGGGTTTCAGGAACCTGATATTTAAAACCTAAAAAATGCAAATAAGACAAAATCGAAGTAACTCACTTTTTTTCTTTTTGTAAAAAACAAATCCAGCAGCAGCCAGGATGATGAGTGCAACAGGGACCACTGTGGTGATGATGGGGATGATCAGCATATTGGGCTTCTCTACTGATGAAAAAAGATCTATCACAGAGAAACTGTTTAGAACAGAGCTATATTCATCTGCCGTCATTTCATTCCTCTGGGCTTTTTTTCTGCAAATTAAAGCTGTGGACGTGGTCAAAGTGTTGGTCATTACTGGCCATTTACACTCACTGCCCTCTTTGTTAGGTACACCTTGTTAGTATGAGGTTGGACCCCCTTAATTACCTTCACTGAGGATGTTGTGTTTTTGTAGTTTTTGTGTGCCTGTGTGTCATCATTCTGTTTGTAAACACAAAAGCTCAAAAAGTTTTGAATGAATTCTGATAAAACTTTGGAGGGGTGCAGAGAGGGGTCATGTTAGCAAACTATTAAAGTTTGGATTAAATCTTCAAGTCTTCAAGGTCATGATTTATTGGTTCAGAATTTATAACCTAGAAACTATGATTCCTACAAGAGTGGTGTGTATTGTCAATATATAGAAAATACCATATAAAGATTTAAAATATTTCACCTCTGAAATAAATTAACCTTTGACCTCTGATTCTTTCTTTCTTGCTCTCAGTGGAGATGGACGCATTTCTCTTCTCTCCCCAACCCTTCCTTTTCTACCCTGCTTTGCTGCTTCGCTGCTTAAAGCCTCTCTTCACACATCTTCCGAACTGGAAATTAAAATTATGGATCTGGTCAGCTGGTCTCTCAATGCTAATGCTATTGATTGATCAAATTTTCACCATGAGAAGATTGGGAAAAGAAGAACTCTCTATCCTCTGGTCCAACTACATACCGGGCTGGCTACATTATGGATTCCTGTGGAGAGTGGAAGTAGACGAGCTTGGCTGTACTGTTGATTGAGGACATGGCATATATTGGCTTATTGATACCAGGATTTCTCCTGATTGGACTTGGGGATACCTGGCTTATCGTGAAATTCAGGAAATCTGGGCAGCCGTTCGAGCCTTGGTAAGGCTGCCTGTGAGGGGATGCAGAGCAGTACAAACTCAACTCAGACTCAGTATATGCTGAAGCTGAATCAGAATGGATTCGATCATGGAGAACTGTCTGTTTTTGCATGGCGAGGAAAGAACCAAGAAAATTTGGATGATTGGATTTTTCGCCATTGAGAGGTGCCAGCAAGACTGTAAGGCTGTCAGCAAATTAATCAGTTATGGGTCAGCTTCACAGTAACCCGAACCCACTCGCCTATGGGACATAGTATGAGGTAGTATGATTTTTTCACTCACCCACCCCACCCCCCTGTGTTCACAATTGCTTAATTTCTTTAAATGGCAGCACCTCTCTGTGATGGCAGCAAGGCCGCAGACACTTACCCTCCCTGTTTGTCTGATTGTTTGTTTATTTTCTCTTGAATGGGTGTTCTGTTAACAATACTTTCCCCTTGTGGGACAATAAAGTATCTATCTATCTATCTATCTATCTATCTATCTATCTATCTATCTATCTATCTATCTATCTATCTATCTGTCTGTCTGTCTGTCTGTCTGTCTGTCTGTCTGTCTGTCTGTCTGTCTATCTGTCTATCTGTCTGTCTGTCTGTCAGACATCTTTCATGGTCAGAGTGATAATAATGCTATAATAATACAGATCTGTTTAAAAATATGTTTCCTAAAGCCACTTAAATTCAGTTCAATTCAATTTTATTTATATAGCACCAAATCACAACAAACATTCGCCTCAAGGCGCTTTATACTGTAGGTAAAGACCCTACAATAACACAGAGAAAACCCAACAGTCAAAACGACCCCCTATGAGCAAGCACTTGGTGACAGTGGGAAGAAAAAACTCCCTTTTAACAGGAAGAAACCTCTGGCACAACCAGGCTCAGTGAGGGTCAGTCATCTGCCACAACCAGTTGGTGCTGAGGTGAGAGAGACAGGACAAAAAACATGCTGTGGAAGAGAGCCAGAGATTAATAATAACTAATGACTATGAGACAGGATCTTTCTAATTTTAGAAATATTGTGAAAACCCCAAAAAAGCAGTCCCAGGTATTTGTTTAATATGTACATTGAAGGACATATCCTGGTCAAAAATGACTCCAAGATTTCTCACTGGAGACCAAGGTAATGCCATCCAGAGTACATATTGGGTTTGATCCGTGGGGCCGAGTACAAGAACTTCAGTTTGATCTGAATTTAGTAGCAGGAAATTAGAGGTCATCCAGGCCTTTATGTCTTTAAGACATTCCTGCAGTTTAACTAATAGATGTGTGTCATCTGGCTTCATGGATAGATAAAGCTGAGTATTATATATAATATATAGTATTGTATATAACCTCCTTTGCAACTGGAAATCAGCTGCAGCACCATCTACAACTAAGTGGATTAATGAGGTCATGTGCTTTTTAAAAGTGGAGAAAATTAGATATATGAAAAGTGGAAATTTAAATAAATACTACACTAAATGGGAACCATTTATGAAGTGTTTTGGATCAATGTAACCCCCGCCCTCTTTTTTTATTTTATTTTCTTTGTTTCGTTTATTTATTTTTTTTAATAATTATTATTACCTTTTCAATGTAATCTGTTAATGTTCACTGCTCTTGAAAACATGCAGCCTTCAGTTAATGGTGTATACAATATGACAACATTATTGCGCCCTGATAGTATATGCAAACACCATTGTTATGTGTGTGAAAATCTCAATAAAAAATATCAGTCAGAAAAGCTGCAGTGAGGTCCAATTGGATCTAATAATAGATTAAATGCAGTGTTGAGGCTGCCATTTTCAGCATCTACATGGATGTTAAAATCACCCACTATAATTATTTTATCTGAACTGAGCACTAAATCAGATAAAAAGGCTGAGAAATCAGACAGAAACTCTGAGTAAGGACCAGGTGGACGATAGATAATAACAAATAAAACAGGTTTTTGAATTTCCCAATTAGGGTGGGCAAGACCAAGAGTCAGGCTTTCAAAAGAATTAAAACTCTGTCTGGGTCTTTGATTAATTACTAAGCTGGAATTGAAGATTGCTGCTACTCCTCCTCCTCGACTTGAGCTTCGAGCATTCTGACAGTTAGTGTGACTCGGGGGTGTTGATTCATTTAAACTAACATATTCATCCTGCTGTAACCAGGTTTCTGTAAGGCACAATAAATCAATATGTTGATCAATTATTAAATCATTTACTAACACGGACTTGGAAGAGAGAGAACTAATGTTTAATAATCCACATTTAATCATTTTATTCGTTGGTGCAGTTGATGAAGCTATATTATTTATTGTTTTTGTATTTTTATGCTTAAATAGTTTTTTGCTGATTTTAGGTTTGTTTTCTGGTGGTCTGGGAGCAGGCACCGTCTCTATGGGGATGGGGTTTGGGGGGGATGGCAGGATGCCATTGTTCGTAGTGGCAACATGTAGGCATGTAGGGATTCTAAATATCATGTTACTTGGGACCTCTGACCTCTTCTTGAAGGTCAAATAAGGTCAAACACATGACACGATTGCATCACACAGTTGCTGCAGATTCAACATCCATGACATTAATCCCCTGTTCCACCAAAAGTGCTCCATTTGATTGAGATCTGGTGACTGTGGAGGCCATCTGAGTACATGAACTCATTGTCATGTGGAAGAAATGAGTTTGAGATGATGTGAATTTTGTGATATGGTGCATAATCCTGCTTGAAGCAGCCATCTGTAGATGGGTACACTGTGGTCAGGTAGGTTGTGGTGTATAAACTATGCTCAGCTGGCAGTAAGAGGCCCAAAGTGTGCCAAGAAAACATCATCCACACCATGACACATCCACAACCATCAGTCTGAACTGTTGTTACAAGGCAGCATGGATCCATGATTTCATGTTGTTCACATCAAATTCTGACCCTATCATCCAAATGTTGCAGCAGAAATCATGTCTCATCAGACCAGGCAACATTTTTTCAATCTTCTGTTGTTCAGCTTTGGTGAGCTTGTGAACTGTAGCCTCAGCTTCTTGTTCTTAGCTGACAGGAGTGGCACCCAGTGTGGTCTTCTGCTACTGTAGCCCATCTGCTTCATTTTGTTGTGCAATCAGAGATACTGCATACCTTGGTTGTAACGAGCGGTTATTTGAGTTACTTTTGCTTTCCTGTCAGCAAAGCTATGCCCTGTTCAAAGTCACTTAAACCACCTTTCTTCCTCATTCTGATGCTCAGTTTGAACTAGGCAGGTCATTAGATGCATTGAGTTGGTGACAAGCAATTAGCTGATGACATGTTTTTGTTAATATATATATATTTGAACTGGTATATATAACAAAGTGGCCAGGCAGTGTATACTTGTGTATACTGACTCAGTGAAGACTTCTTCTAAAAGACCGATTTGACTGCTAACAAATTATCAACATTTCCACTGCTGAGACTAAGACAACAAAGAGTTGAAACGGGAAAAGTAGTGATTTATTTATTGATCCTGTCCTATCATGATCTGATCAGTGTTTCTGAGGTGAATTGCTCTTACTCCTGTTGGTCCTGATCACTGCTTTATCCAGTTTGGTGATGATGTTGTCTTTCACTTGAGAGAGCTGAAACACACAGTCGTATCTGCTCCAGTCTTCAGGTGTGACTGACGAGAGTTTCAGATCAACACTCATCTGGAAGGTCCCATCATTGTTGGGGAGGATCTCTCCATGATCCACACCTTCATGGATCTCCTCTCCATCTTTCCTCCAGAACATCACGGCTCTGTGAGGGTAGAAACCTGTAGCGTGGCAGCTGACTGGAGAGGAGGGAGACCTCTGGAGGAGAGACACTGAGGGAAGGACTGGAGGGAAGGAAGGTGGGAAAGAGAGGGATCGATGGACAATGGACGGAAGAAGTGAGAAGAAGAGATAGAGAAAATGAAAAAGGACAAACAGAATAAAATGAAACAAAATTAAAGATATAAAAATTCAAAAGACAGATATCATATAAAAAAAGAAATATATGAAGAAACATAGTGTACGTGTTAGAAGATGAAAACTATCATAGTAGCAGCAGAAAATAATTATGGCTGAAACTCAAGCAAAGATATGAAAATCAAACCACAAATGAATCTGTAATTCAAAATAGAACAAGTCATTTAAGCTGAAGAGTCACCAGCTTTCTGGTTCTAAAGGTTGTAATTTGGCACACTTTAAGTTAAATGTAAACCCGAGCACACTGAAATGTGCTCACTAAGTAATGAAAAACATGTACTGATCATTGTACTGCATGAAAGATCATGTGTTCAATTTATGTAAACAATTCTTTCAACAATGCTCGATGGGTTTATATGAAAGTCACATGAATTTCATGGAACTCTGTACATCCAATTTAAAATCACCAGCAGCTGAATTCACCAGCAGGGGGAGCTAACAGCACTGGAATACACTGGTGAACTACTGGAGTGGTACCAGTCCATTAAAAACAATCTTAGGATGTTTCACCAAATAGCTTGAGCTGCTGTCTTTAAATTTTCTCAAGTAAAAGCGTAAAAAGTACTCAGCTGAAAGTCATCAGCCACTATAAATGTAAATGTTACTGCATTTTTTTAAGACAAAAGGGGAATATACTGATAAAAATGTTTTATTATGTAACTATTAAACAATTTAATGACCTCAACAAATTAAAGAATAACTTTAGTCTATAAAGTAAAACATATTAGTGTGTTTTCCTGTGGGTTCTAATTGATAACACTGTTTCCTCACAGGAAGAAGTCCTGAGTTTGAATCCAGGCTGTTTAGAGTTTGTTTGGCTTACCCGTGTCTGCGTGGGTTCCCCCCACAATCCTGAGCAGTGATTTAAACTATTTTGTGTGTGTGTGTGTGTGTGTGTGTGTGTGTGTGTGTGTGTGTCCAATCCAGAGTATTTCACTGTGCTGTTGCTAACTTTATATGTCCTGCAGCAGAGGGAACATCTACTCTGCTGTAATGCTTATTCTGAGGGAGGTGATAGTCTCTAAGTGCTGTTTGGTATTAAGTATAAAGCGCCTTGAGGTGACTGTTTGTTGTGATTTGGCCCTATATAAATAAAATTGAATTGCATAGTATGAGAAACCAGCAAAATCACTGTCAGCTGCTGTGTTTCCTATTATCTGTAAATACTATTTCTGCCCAAAGAAGTTACTGATCAAACTAATTTCTGCAATTGTCAATAAAAAGTTGTAGCAGCCCAGTAGTGTGCGGGCTCAGCTTCTTTTCAGTTACATTATAAATTAATAAATATAATATCAGTGTACATATTTTGTCATTTAACTTTTGAAAAGATAAATGGAATATTAGACAGATGATGCAAAGATAATACAATGTGAAATAAACTCTACTGGTCATGTGACTCTACCTGTTCTCTGCAGGAAGCTTTTGCCTCTGTCCAAATACCACTTCAACCTCTCTGGACAAACCCGAGTAAAGAACTGTTCAGTGTATTTCTCTTTACTTGTGTCAGTATCCCATTTCTGTTTGGTAATAGCAACTTCTGGTTTCAGTGCGATCCATGTCAGTCTTTTAAAATCAAATTCAAAAATGCCTTCTCCATCATATCCATACTGACATATACCAGTCACTTCTCTAGTGCTTTCATCCCATTCACAGCCTTCTATTATCTGTATAATGTGGACACCTGAAGAGAGAATGGAAGAGAAAGCAGAGACTGCAATGAACAATATTAATATGGTACACTGTGTACTATTCTCCAAAGTTTGTGTTATACTCATGATTCAAGGCAAAGGATCTGTCAACATTTAGTAAAGTTCACCTGATGGATGAAGATTACAAGAACAAGACTGAGAAAGATGAGACAGAGAAAGTGATTCATCCCAGGGCTTTAAACTCTAGGAAGCAGAAAGACTGATATAACTTTTTTCTAATTATTTTTTTAATGCAATATTTTAAAAAAAACAGACTTGTAAAAGTACTGATGTTCAGATTAGCAAGGTCTAAAGATCTAATTCAAGAATCATAAAATTAAGAGTACGCAATTCTACACTGCTCAGTTTTGTTACAGTGTATCCCATGGTTTATCTGACATAAGCTGCTGTATATAAGGAAATACTGTACCTCCACTTTGGTTGAACTGCTGCTTCAAAGTAAAAATGAATTCTTCAAAGAAGTTTGGGAGATTCTGGAAACACTCATAATTGCACATATCCAACAGCTGATGGTTATTATCTAATATTTCTTTCGTCCAGTCCTGTCTTCCCTCTGATATTTTGTTGCTGTTGTCACAGTAACCTGCCTCAACACCATCAATCTCTCCAACAGCCAGAAATTCTGGGATGTTTGGGGCTCCAGAGGATCCCATGAGCAAATACATTAGCGAGTGGCTCACTGTGGGAAACAATGTTTATAATGTTAGTAAATAAGGAAATAAAACATACAAACATTATCAGAAATATGAGAGATTAAACTGCAGTAAAATCACATCTACAGCAGTGCTGTTTCAGTGCGACCAATTATGAAAAAAATTATGAAGACACGTGGCCAAAAGTAAAGAGTAATACATATATTGAAAAGGATTCTTTAAATCGCAATACCACCTGTACAAAGGTTATTGATGAGTCTCATAAGTCTGAAAGCATTATATGTTTCTGTATGTTTACGTTTTTTTATACGTTTTTTATAAGAATATTCAGAATATTTTGATTTGTAAACACATATGAATGTGTGTGAATAAGATATGTTGTATAAAGCACTTTGAGTGCTCGGATAGAGTAGAAACACACTATATAAGAACGAGGCTGTCGCAGGGCGAGAGGCAGGGTACATCCTGGACCGGTCACTAGTCTATTGCAGAGCTAACACAGACAAACACTCACACCTATGGACATTTTAAATCAATTAACCTAACCCCACTAACTGCATGTTGTTGAACTGTAGGAGAACCTGTAGGTTCTCAGTCATCCAGGTCATGGTAGTCTCTGGAGCTTATAAAAAGGGTGAGTGGAGTGGACTTCTTTTAGTTTCTTGAAGATGTTTCACCTCTCGTCCAAAAGGCTTCATCAGTTCTCAAACCAAAAGGTGGAGAGACCCAGGTAGTGGGGTCAGCACCCGAACTGTAGGCAGTTAGAGCTAGGTGCATTTTCTCACCACTAAAAGGGTAATACTCATAGGACCAGAAACTTGGAACCTTTAAATGGAGAGTTGGTCCAGACATGCTGTAGAGCACAGGCGTCAAACTCAGGGCCTAGTGGGCCGGATGATTTAAAATGGCTATGATCAATGGCCCGTCAGTAAATAGCACTCCCACCACATATATTACAAATCCCACTATGCACTGCAACAGGTGCCGCGTAGGCTAAGACCTGTGCACTAACCCATTTTCCCATGTTGCCACTGACACATTGATCAGTGATCAGCAGATAAAAACACTGGTGAAGAGTTAAATTATGGTAAAGATGCCGGAGAACAGGGAGACCTGTACAGGTGAGCTGACAGTGCATCATCAGCGTGTCACACACCAGGAAACGCTGCGCAGCAAAGTCCTGAAGACAGAACATGCAATAAGCCCCATAACACAGGCAGTGAACCTTATAACAGGCAACGGTTTAAGTCACTGTCAGATTCAGTCTTTTCTGGAGGAAATAGCTTCTGAATTTGGTGAGATGAGCTGCCTGAGGAAATCTGTCAGTTGATGGAAAGTATTCAACTGTTGGACCGTCACTGAAAACAATCAAGATTTATTTAAGTTTTGCTAAATCCCTGTAAAGTTATAGTCTGTATAGCAGCCCTGTTACTCGTTACATTTATTGTTTTTAACCTTTTTTGCCTCTGCCAACACATTGTATCTGTATTTGTATCTGTATTTTCCTGAGAATAGTTTGTAAAGAAGGTTCCTGATTGGATCGTGATCTTATCTGCAGATGCAGTGTGACAGAGGACGAGCAGCATCATCAGCTTCCTCATCGTGCTCAGAGAGTTGGAGCTGAACTGAAGAAGTGTGAGAAACTCAGCTGGTTTCACAGGTTTGTTCAGTCCAAAGATGTTTCCTGCTTTAGTTTACAGTCAGAGTATTTGAGGCGTGGTCAACTTCAACCAATCACATGCAGGAGAACAGGCTCGACTCTAACAATGTGAGTTTGTCTGGCATAATTCTGATTATTATTAAAGAAGCTTCTCTTCTGTGTGTTCAACACAGACTTTAACACTTTTCTATGTAAACTGTTGAAGTTGATGTTACCTCTGTCTGCCTGCTTCCATTAAAGCCAGCATGCAGGTCCTGACCTGCTCATAATGCAATACTGTAATAATGTCTGCAGAGGTTTTACATTTTCCCACAAACATGAATTGTATAGATTGTGTTTTTTAGTGTGTGTGAAGCTGGATGAAGAAACAAACTGTAACAGGCTTTGTTGAACCACTACAGTTAAATATGTGTGTGCTGAGCATTTATCATTTACTAACTTACATATTCCCTCTGAGGTATATCTCTGCTCTTCTTCAGTGTTTCAGTGTCAGAGTTACTGCCAGGCTGGTTTATACTCTTTATTTGACAAGAACTGGGCTGCAGAGAGGACGGGGCCAAACCTTCTGTGGATACTAATTTGGCTTGAACAGTTCAGCTGAGTATTCTCCCTGCCTGGCAGTTGTATTTTCTATCTTCTAGACTCTGTACTGAGTCGAAGTGGATTTCTGAATTTGCAGCATGAGGATTACAAAGAGGACAGTTGACAGAAGGACAGAAACATCTTCCTTTTGGGACTTCTCCTTTTCCACCACTGCACGGAGGCAGTTTCAACGGATCGGAGTTGGGTGGGGTCGCTGTGGCCAAGCGACTCACTCGAAGCCTTTCCTTCCCAAAAACGGATTATTGGACAAAATTGGATAATTTCCAGAATCCCCATTCAGCAACCCAGCTCATAAGTAACTCATTTTGATTGAGATTAATTCTCTGATTTTACTGACTTGATTCTGAGTATTTAAATTTTGATTAAAGTTGATTTGAACTATTGCAAATTGCTTAAGCTGAACCTGCAAAATACAATTTGACCCTAAAAAGTCAGAAGGTCTCTTTTGACAATTATTTCTCCCAGTTTTTGGTACAATTATTTTCTTGATAGTAAAATAGTAGGCAAGATAAGCTATAACACCTAGCTCTGTAGGTCACACTATTCTATTGAGTCTTAATTTATATCCCTAGGGCTTTCTGCCTAGCCTTTAAATGTAACCTGGCACGTACCAAGTGCACTGATCCATTTAGGGGTAAGCCACCACAACTGACAAGACTGCACTTAGGGCCCAGCTGCGGGAAGCCTCCCTGACTGGCGGCGTCGGGAGTTGCAGGGGAAGCTGGGGCAAACGTCAGGATTAACGGTGGTTAGAAGCCAGGCGAGTTACCCCACCACAGCTTAAGTAGTGTTGCCTTGAATTCAGCCGGGGTAAGACCCCGCTGACAAGTAACCAGGACCCTGATTAAACGGAGAGCTGTCACAACTGTAGAAATTGTGGGGATCTAACTCATGGCGCCCAACGTGGGGCACGAGTGGAATAAGAGGATTTCACCACGCTCAAAAGTAGAAGAACCCAGGTAGCCCGGAGAGGTTATCATTCGTGGGAGACCCCAGGATCGATTGAAGGAGCAGCGCGAGGCAGTGTGGACTTCATGAGCTGTTCGGAGCGGCAGCAGCGAGATCAGCCGACGCTCTCAACCTGTCCTGCAGAGTGACGCAGACGGGAGAGGAAGCAGCAGACATTGCTGGAGGACCCCAGACTGGCAGGGACACAGATGACTCTGCAGGGAGGCAGACGCCTAACTCCATCCCTTGTCACGGATGTACAACGAGAGGCTTTGTAGGAGGGCAACTCGAGATGACAAAGACAAAGAAACACCGGTCCGGTCCGGAGATGACTGAGGCAGCAGTGGAGAGAGCAACAGAGGGGCCCAACTCAGACGGAGCAACCCTCTGGAAGTCACCCAAGGTGCCCAGCTTGGACCAGACAGGAGCACCCCCTACCTCGGCTGCAGAACCGAAAGAGGGACCGGGAGCTATGGCGACGGCAGTGGCCAAGGTCCAGTCATGGGTGATGATTCATGTCATCCCATGGGGACAAGGATGGAAAAAGTGGGACCTAGAGGTTGTGCGTCAGAGGGCCCACACCAAAGAAGGAGGAAATGAAGAAGTGGATCGTTTCGTCCAGATGAGGAAAATTGCCTTTGTCGGGATCGGGAAGTGGGACAACACACCCAAGGGTAAAATTGTCCCAAAAGACTGCGTGAAGGGGTGACGTGGGCGGTGCATGAGGCACTCGGCCACGCTGGAGCTGTCCCGACACGCAGGGAGCTGGAGAAACAGCAGCTCTGGATTTCAGAAAAAGAAATTCGGCGTGTTCTCAAAGACTGTGTTCAATGTGGTCGGTACAACACAGGTCGGAGAGGACAGCGCTTGGGAGGACTCACCATCAAGAGCATTGTTCCCTGGGGGTCGATTTGCATGGATGTAGTACGGCCCCTAAGAGTAACAGGTACGAAGGCAGAAAAGTATCTGTTGGTGCTGGTGGA
>JAMQGT020011865.1:0-37160 GCA_024447675.2 Pterophyllum scalare
GCTGAAGACTGCTGTTCACAAACGCTCTCCATCCAACCTCAATGAGCTCGAGCTGTTTTGCAAGGAAGAATGGGCGAGAATTTCAGTCTCTCGATGTGCAAAACTGATAGAGACATACCCCAAGAGACTTGCAGCTGTAATTGCAGCAAAAGGTGGCGCTACAAAGTATTAACGCAAGGGGGCCGAATAATATTGCACGCCCCACTTTTCAGTTTTTTATTTGTTAAAAAAGTTTGACACATCCAATAAATTTCATTCCACTTCACGATTGTGTCCCACTTGTTGTTGATTCTTCACAGAAAATTCAAATTTTATATCTTTATGTTTGAAGCCTGAAATGTGGCAAAAGGTTGAAAAGTTCAAGGGGGCCGAATACTTTCGCAAGGCACTGTGTGTATGTGTGTGTGTGTGTGTGTGTGTGTGTGTGTGTGTGTGTATATATATATATATATATATATATATATATATATATATATATATATATATATATATATAGTGTGTGTGTGTGTGTGTATATACACAATACACACTGAATATGCAGGGAGATTGTGTGTTCATGTGAAAACACACCCCATAGTACCATATACCCATGTGTCAGGAATTTTATTGGCTATACAGCTGTGGTTTTGGATTTTGGGTCAGAGTTGACCAATCAGAACGATTGTAGAACATTTGGGGCAGGTCCAGAGAAGTCACATGATGCTGTCTGCTTATTATTGGCTCTGGAAAAGCCATTTTATAACATGATTTGTCAAATGAGGTGTCAATCCAATTCTGAGGGTCTAGTCTGTCAAATAAAAGCATCGTAAGGGCGGACTGCAGCGTTAGTGTGACCCTATGAGGCTTCAAATTCGGATGGACGGCAAAGGGCCCGCCCACGGGCCCTTGCCAGTTAACAGGCTAGACTAACATCAAAATAACTTGTAGCTCAGTGTTCCAACGTCTGCAAGAAACAATTGCTATCACAACTAGAGACTGATGAAGTACAACACTAATGCTAGGGCAAGGGGGAGCCAGGACAGCAGGTCAGGGGGAAGATATCTCCACTGGTCCAGAGTCCAGTGGCAGCGTACTTTACACCACTGCATTTGATGTTTTGCATTGTACTTGGTGATATAAGGCTTGGATCCAGCTGCTTGTCCATGGAAACCCATTCAATGAAGTTCTCTATGCTCTGTTCTTGACCTAATCTGACAGCCACATAAAATTTAGAGGTCTTTAGCAATAGTTGGTGAATAGTGGCACAGTATGTGCCTCAGCATCTGCTGACCCCATGCTGTCATTTTACGTGGCCTACTCTTTTGTGGCTGAGTTGTTTTTGTTCCCAATTGTTATAATACCACTAACAGTTAACTGTGGAATATTTATTAGTGAGGAAATTTCACAACTGGACTTGTTGCACAGGTGGCAACAAGGTACCACGCTGGAATTCACTGAGCTCCTGAGAGTGACTCATTCTTTCACAAATGTTTGTAGAAGCAGTCTGCATGCCTAGGTGCTTTGTTTTATACACCTGTGTCCTGGGAAGTGATTGGAACACCTAAAATGGGAAAATAGTGTGTATATAGCCGGCAACCAGGTCAAGCATGGTATTGTGGTGGTTAGCACTGTTTCCGCATAGCAAGCAGGTCCTGGGTTCGAATCCACCATCTGGCTGGGAAATTTCTGTGTGGTGTTTGTATGGGTTCTCTCTGGGTAATACACACTGTATTATTTGTCAGATATTTTTGTAACAGGCTGTGAACATCCTTATTTCTGCTCTAAAGCCATTCTATTTAACACAGGACTCAATGGGGATTGGAATTAAACATGAAGTGGTGACGCTAGCATCTTTGCACCGACTTAATTTTCTGGCCCAAAAGGTTGCTACTTGTTTTTGTCTTGACAGTACATAGAATTAGTTTTATAATTTTAATAGATGTAGTGTCATAAATTTTTTGTAGATGTAAATATTTCTTGACCTAAGGATGATAAAAAATGGAAAATTTATAACTGGTGCAGAGGATCTTCGAAAATTGCAGCAGTAGTAGAAAATGTAACAAGAAACAGCAAAAGTTAAAATATATTTATTTATATTTTTAGTTAGTTATTTTATTTTAAACTTGAACTTGAAAGAGTAAATGTGAAATACCGATGTTTTTCTGGGCAGCAGTTGAGCGCTCAGAGTACTTGTGTAGTTTAATGAGAATTGGGAGCTGTGTGTAGTAATTGTGCATTTTGGCTTTTAATACATGACTGCAATCATTTGGTGGCTTCCTTTCCAACCTCTACTTTTCAGTCACCATATATTATTCAGAGACCCTTTTTTCTTGGATATTCATTCACATTTAATTGGAGAGATTGCTGTTTACACCAATGGTTACCAAGAAACCCGGGTAAGATGGAATTCCAAGGACCAAAGATGGATGTCAGGGTCCTCCAAGCATCTGAAGATGGAGTTAACTCAGTGTTATATTTGAAATAAAGAGCTTCAGTCATGCGTAGCTTGGAATAATATATTCTGTGTGCTCTTTCACAATTTTAATTTAAAATAGTTATACTATCTCTTGTATCATATGTTTTCAAACAATCAGAATGAAGTTGCCTTAAAGGGAGATTGTCTTAACAAGTGAGCTGGATGAACTAAAAGGCAGAACAAAGGCCCAATATATAACAGATAATAATGAATTTAAAAGATGAATCATGCAAAGATATGTGAGTAAAGTCCAGAGAATAAAATACGGAGCTGGAAATGAACACAAGAAGTCCATTTTAAGGTTTCTGTAGGTTAAGGTAAGAAAGCAAAACTGGCAGTTTTCATTAAATATGCTCCTCCAAACCTCCTGGGTGACAGTCCTGTATTTGACTAATACTTTGGTGTTTTCACAAGAAATGGTTATTAAATATTATGAACATTTTTGTGATGATGATTTTAATTGGCTCTTTTGTTAAATTGTTTTGCTTTGATACCTGATTTATTTATTTATTTTTACCCTGACTTTCTCTATCTTTTGTGTGTTTGTGCATTTAATTACAACACAGTTTAAATTTCAAACTTGTCACTGTCTTTCTAAGTGCACATAAAGGCTGAGCTGAACTGAACCTGGGAATACTCATAAAGTTGGTGGATAAAATGTTATTATAACCAAAAGAAATAATGGCCCATAAAATTAATTTCAAATTTTTTTTCAATGAGCTATAACTATAATTCCCTTTCGGCATTTCAGAAACATTTTCCTGTCTGTGAATTCTAAACTAATCTTCCCCACCACATGAGTAAGTGTACTTTCCCTCAGACAAATTTCACACAGTGAGTTTCATGGTAAATTGTTCTCTGGTTTTAAAATAGAAGCTATCTTTGGCTATTTGAAGTAAAAAAAAAAAAAAAAAAAAAAAGATTATTGCATAAAATTGTCCAGGTGCTCAGAAGAGTCTTGGGGGCCTGCCTCCAGAAATACTGTGCAAATAGGAAGCAAAATGGTGCTGCAGGAATCTGAGCTGAATGTTAATTAATTAATCAGACAACACTGTGGAGGAAGAGGAAACTAATGAAGCTCTCCAGCCAACCTTGCTCAGTCCCGTGAGAGTGCAGCGCCCCAAGGAGATGCAGGAACATAAAACTGTTGTTTCGGTAGTTCGGATTACAATTTTACCATTCTGTTACACTACAGTGCTCTCAGTTGCAGGCATCATAATGACTTGTGAAAAAAAGAAAAGAATGAATAATCTCTCTTTTTAAAAAGTTTAATTCATTCATTCGCTTTCTGCTTTTCCAGTTTGACTATGTTTATATGTTCTTCACTTTATGGCTTTCTCTTGCAGTCAGCCCTGCAGGGCGCCAGCAATATGCATCTTAGAACCTCTCTGCTCTTATTACTGCAGTTACTCTCCTGAGGAGAAAGCCTCAGTGGATCGAAGGAATGGTGATCACTGACGCAGAACCAAACAGAGGGAGGAGGTGGTGGAGGGGCATTAAAGGCGAAGGGGGAAAAGTGACAGACTGAGAGAGCGAGAGAATTTTTCACTGCAGGAGTTACAGTTCAGAGACAGTAAAGGAATCTTAATAATCATGAGGACAAAACTCCTATGAGAGAAAGAACTAGATGAGTTGAGGGATTTGGGGGTTTTAAAACTTGGAGGAGAGGTTGATTGATGAACGAGGATGCAAGAAGAGAGGGCAGCGAAGGAGCAGTGAGACTGCTGGACTGACTGAACAATTGCAGAGCTGGCGGCGACACATAGCATGAAAGGCAGAATAGGCACAGACATAAGGAGAAAGAGAGCCAGTGTTGCTCTCAGCAGTTTAAACTCCTGTAGCTAATGAGGTGACATCAATCACTCAGTGTACCACTAAGCCAATGGGCTATTGTCTGCACTTTCAAAATGCAGTATCACAGTAAAGGTCAGTTTCCTGGGCAGGTGGCGAAAGAGGTGCCTACTTTCTTTGGGTCTTATCAGTAATTGCCATTATGGTCTGTAGCAGCAGTGCAGGCAAACATAAAGAGTGTGTTTAAACTACAAACTCACTGTGAAACATTAAACAATGAAATTCTGTACAGATTTTTTTTTTCACCCGAAAAGATGGATATATCTGATCTTTGAGAATGAAATTTTCAACACCAGCTTGCATCAGCCTGTTGTCATCCTCCACTAAGACATAGTTTAATAAAAAAATTCACTTGGACATAAAAGTTTCACATTGGATTATTTCTTCCCATTTTCATCTTTCACAGCTGACCTATAATGTCTCTCTAAACTGTTTTACTCACTGCATTCCACTGCTGAAGGTGAAACCTACTTCATAATGTGATTTCTGTTTCTGCACTGTTATACTGGCTCACATGAAACTTGTGTTTCATTCTGATGTTGTGGTAAAACCTGTCACACACAACACTCCTTAAAATTTACTTCAGAGTATTTATGCGTAAAAAACTGAACTGCCTATGGCATGCATTAATGAATGGTCTTTAAATAACTCTGAGGGCTGTAAAGAATATAAGAAACTCAAGAACCACAATGTTAGTATGGTACAGAAAATTGGTAAGTGTGTTATGATTCTTAGGATCATAAGACTGTCTTAGGTTAGTCTAGTTGGTTGATTAAAAAAAAAACAGATGTGTCAATAAAATGATCAATAGTGTGACATGTTTTCTTGCTACTCTAGCTAAATGAAACCTGTTAGGATGTAAAGGACCAATACAACAGGCTCTAAAGCTGAAATACAGCAAACTCTGCATCATTCATTAGTAAACATTACAGTGACATTGATAAAACAGATCAGAGCCTTGGCGAACCTCCGCGTGTGAGCCGATTCTGTTCCAGATTAAATGTGGCAGAATGATTGGCAGGTAGAACAAGGTCAACAGGAGGCAAGGAAAATGTCAGTCAAACAAATGGATGCATACCCACAGCGTCCTCAGAAACACAGAGTGAAGCAACAACACAAATAAAATAAACAAAAAAGATAACTCATTGTACATAGAAGACTTTTTCTTCATGTAGCTTCTTGAATAAAAGTCAAAATCTAGCAACAGTACTGCAATTAATGCTCAATACTTACTTAAGTTAATGCTGGAATACTGCGGTGGTTATTGCCAAGGGACACACTGAAATGCATTTATCAAGCTTGGATGACTTTAAACCCTAGGACAGAAACAAATGTTTACAGTCATTGTACAGTTGTGTGAAAAAGCTTTCAAAATTAAGTGCTCCCTTACTGCTTCCAAAGGAATTAACAGGGCAAGAGTATTCAGGTGCTGCTAATCAAATGAACTTGATTAATTGATCATCAGCAAGTATGAGCACCTCCCATAAAAGCAGCAGTTTGGTCACTTTGTTGGTCTGGAGCATTCAGGTGTGTGTTAACACAATGCCAAGTAGAAAAGACATCAGCAATGCTCTTAGAGAAGCGGTTGTTGTTGCCCATCAATCTGAGAAGGGTCAGAAGGCCATTTCCAAACAATCTGAAGTCCTTCACTCTACAGTGAGAAGGATTATTGGAAAACATTCGAGACAGCTGCCAATCTTCTCAGGAGTGGACGTCCCAGCAAATTCACCCAAAGGTCAGACTGTGCAATGCTCAGAGAAACTGCATAAATGCAAGAGCAACATCTCAAACTCTACAGGTCTCAGCACAGTGCAGTTAGCAGTACAATTAGAAAAAGGCTGAACAAGTATGGCTCCTCTGGGAGGGTTACAAGGAAAAAGCCTTATCTCTCTAAAAAAAAATGTGGCTGTTCAGCTTAGGTCTGCAAAGTTGCCACTGAACAAACCACCAAGACTTAAGGAACAATGTCCTTTGGGCTGACAAGACCGATTAAGACCAAAATGGAGATGTAATGGAGATGACCATAATGCACAGAACCATGTTTGGTGAAAACCAGACACTTCATACCAACTGGCAAGCATGGTGGAGGAGGGGTGCTGATCTGAGCTTGCTTTGTAGCCGCAGGACCTGGGCTGTCATTGAGTCATTGCACTTGTTGAGTGGACCATAAATTCCTCTGTATACCAAAGTATTGCAAAGTGAGATGGGAGGTCTACAGCTAAATCTTGGCAGAAATTGGGTCATGCAACAGGACAATGATCCCAAGCACATATGCAAATGTGGCAGGGTGGCTGAAAAAGAAAATAATCAAGGTGTTGCAATGGTCCAGCCAAAGTCTAAACCTCAACCTGATTGAAATGCTATGGTGGGACCTTCAGAGAGCTGTGTATATACAAATGCCTGCAAATATTTGTGTATGCACAATGAACTAAAGCACCATTATATAGACGAGTAGATGAAAATTCCTCTACAACAATGTGAGAGACTGATGAAGTCGTACAGAGAATGATTACTTCAAGTTACTTCTGCTAAAGGTGAAGCTACAAGCTACTGAATCATGGAGTGTTTTTAGTTTTTCACAAGGCTGCATAGAGTGCTATGAAAATTTCTTTCCATTATAATTGATATGGGGTTACTAAAATTGGTCTCAGTGTATGTCATAGCCACACGAGGCATGTCAACTTGTGCAAATAATCTGTGGTGATTTGCAGTCCTACAATACAGATATAAAAATAAATATGTGAGCAGAGGCATGTCCTCAGCCTGTGTCATTTATCACTGTGATGTCTTGGAGATGTAGCTCTTCACTGAGCTACAGATAGGCATACAAAAAGAAATCTAAATGCAGTTAACTGTCACATAATTGACTGCTCATTAGTTATTGTTAAGTAAATACTTACACTGATGTGAAACAAGGAGCAGGCTCAGTGGTTTCAGTAAAATTTCTTCTCTCACCTATCACTAATGTCTGATATTCAGTCTTCAGCTGTTAACAAGAATAATTGTTGCAGTAACCAAGCAACATTTCATAGTTTATTCTACAAAACAAAGGTAGATGTCAGCTTTTTTTTTTTTTTAAACTAATCTGAAGCTGAAAATGGTCTTTAAAAAAAACTCTACAACCCCAACTGCAGAGGTCACCTTTATTAATTACCAAGTATTTACACTGTAGCTGCAGGTATGGAAAGCTTCAGTAATTGGTAGATGTGCACTGTGCCAGGAAGAGAGAGAGACCCGGTTTGTGGTGTGTGTATGACATGTGCTTGAAGCTTTGTGGTTAAGTTGTAAAACTTAGCTGAGATGCTAATTAGCTCTTCTCCTGCCATTCAGCTAATTATAGTCTCGTGGGGGCTGCAGCACTGTCAGAGAGGAGAGGATGGAGTGTGGAATACTTTGCTATACAGGAACACTTCGCTGTTCTTTCGATGTTGTAGGAAAGGAAGGAAGTAAGTGGTCAGCTCCCTTCTTTAGATTGGGCCTGTGCTGAGACATTAGTCATTCTGAGCGGTGCACACTGCTGAGCAAAAAGCTGATTCAGGCTCTTATTGAACTGTAAGGCATTGCAAGAAGAAAGCAATGACCTTAAAGACTTTAGCATCCATTGTAACACTAGCTGTGAGTAGAAGTCGTGGTGTGGATAGCCTACTGGGTCATTTTTCATTTGCTGAATGTTTCACCATTACAGTAAAACTCGCCACTACACTGGGTAATTTATCACCACACCAGAAGGATGTAATGCGGTGTAATATGCAGTATTTCATCCACCAACAATAATAGAGTGACTTTTCTATTTCTGTTTTCTCACACTCATATGTCCCTTCTCTATCAGTGTGGTTCAAATGAATTAATGTAAAGGGCTCCTCTATTACTTATTTAAGTTTCTTCTAGGAGATTTTTTCAGACTTTTAGGTCTGTTTTAAAGCAGACCATACACTCATTGCCCACTTTCTTAGGTTCACATGTTCAGCTGTTTGTTAATGTCTAATTAGCCAGTCACAACGGCAGCAGCTCAATGCATTTAGCCATGCATACGTGGCCAAGACGACCTGCTGAAGTTCAAACAGAACAGAATGGGGAAGAAAGGTGATTTAAGTGAATGAACATGGCATGGCTGTGGGCGCCAGACCGGTGGGTCAGACTATTTCAGAAACTGCTCATCTTCTGGGATTTTCCCATACAACCATCTCTGGGGTTTGCAGAGAATGGTCTGAACAAGAGAAAATATCCAGTGAACAGCAGTTCTTTGGGTGAAAAGATCTTGTTAACGTCAGAGGTCAGAGGACTACTTGTTCCCACCAATGTATGCAGAATAGCATCTCTGGACGCACAACGCATTGAACTTTGAAGCAGATGGGCTACAGCAACAGAAGACCACGCTGGGTGCCACTCCTGTCAGCTAAGAACTGGAAACTAATGTTACAATTACATTGGCTCACCGAAATTGGAAAACAGAAAATTGGAAAAACATCACCTGATTTGATGAATCCTGATTTCTGCTTGTGACATTAAGATGGTTGGGTCAGAATTTGGCATAAACAGCATGAAATCATAGATTCATCCTGCCCTGTGTCAATCGTTCAGGCTGCTGCTGGTGGTGTAACAATGTGGGGGATATTTTTTGGCACACCTTGGACCAATTGTACCAGCTGAGCATCACAGCCTACCTGAGTACTGTTACTGACCATGTCCATCCTTTTATTGTCACGGTGTACCCATCTTATGATGACTGCTTCCAGTAGGATCGTGCACCATGTCATAAAGCTCAAATAATTTCAAATTGGTTTCTTGAACATCACAATGAGTTCACTATAATCTCAAATGGCTTCAGCAATCACCAGATTTCAATCCAATAGAGACAGAAGATTCTCTTTATAGATGTGCAGCTGACAAATCTGCAGCAACTGTGTGATGCTATCATGTCAACATGGAACAAAATCTCTGAGGAATGTTTCCAGCACCTTGTTGAATCTGTGCCACAAAGAATTAGGACAGTTCTGAGGACAGAGGAGGGTCCAACCCGGTATTAGCAAGGTGTACCCAATGAAGTGGTCAGTGTGTGTATATCATGTTTGAGGTTTTGATGTTTGAAGATACCTGCTTGGTTTTTACTAACTCAGACTGCTACAGTCTTTAGCTTGCTTTAGATAAGATTTTGAGTACATTTTTAAGCAATGTGGAACTTATTCTTAGTCTCTTACATCAGACAAGCAAAGGATCTCTTAATATTTAGCATAAGGAATGATTACAGCAAAAAATAAATACTTTTTTTTTAAGTCTCCATATGGGTGCCTGATTATCAGTGCAAGACAGATTTAATTTAATGTCACAAATTTATCTCAAGGGGCTTAAGAATCTACAACACCCTCTATCCTTAGAAATACCCAAAGACAAAAGACCTGCTGGTAAATGTCTTTGTCATAAATGCTTGTTTTTCTCATCTGCCAGGTTCCCAGAATTATTGTGTGCTTGCCGATTTGAGGATCATTACAGCAAAAGAGCACAGTTTGACTAATAGCTCTAGACTTTGTTGTTGGTTCCAAGATAGCACAAAAACACTTGTGGCTTTTTTTCATATTATGCTTGGTGCCAGGAGCACAGCGTGGTTTGTGTTCTCTCTGCTTTTCTCGTGCAATTAACAACTATAATAGACAGGCATGGCAACTGTAGCAGGCAAGCTTTGTTTATAACAAGAACAAGATATGTCACATCACAATAGCATTTTTAAAAAGTCAATAAAACATGCCGCCGTCAGATCTGACTTTTATTTTTGCCCCAGCTTAGATGCAGTTGCTTGCTTTGAATTGGGCTTAGCTGAGTTGTTGTATGTTGTAGGATATATTAAATTCTCTTTGTAGACTTTCTTTATTGACTGGTTGGATAACAATTTCGGTTCCACTGTGGGTGAGCTCCATGCTTGCATCAGTACTCAGCTTGTCTGGGCCCGGTGAACGTTGTAGTCTCAGCTGTATTATTCACAGTTTTACCCTGTGCTTCTCTTGGTCAGCACTTAAAACTATGCATCATATACTACTATACCTATTACACTGTAGAAAACCTTATGCAAAATGTCTCTGTGTTCCACACCCAACACAGACTCCAAGGGCTGTGTTACTCTGTTGTATTATTCAGATTGAAGAGTTGGGGTGGGTGAAGATGCTCTGGTCTTGCAGTAAAGCCTTTTAATCTGTCAACTTTGTCATCGTTTTTGAAATTGTTATTCCTCTTTTCTTGCAAACTCTTCTTTAATTCACAAACAGAATGCAAAGTTTTATCTATTTTTTTCCCTTTTTTTGGGATGACTGGTGTGAAAAAACTGTTCAGTTTAAAAAGTATAGATATTTTGATGGTAGCCTTTCTGTCTTCTGTCCTAGTCCTGCTATATCCAGATATGTTTTTTTTTTGTCATTCTCAGGCCTATAGGAAGAAGGAAGTAAAATAAGTGTCATATTTTCCAAATGTTTCCAAGCTGAGCCTGGGCTGCTGCAGTCATCAACAGGCATTGGCACAAGGAATTGGAGGAATTTTTTTTCTAGTTGTGTCAGCACTGGATTTCTTCCAGGCAGATTTTCCTGCTTAATCTTCACTTTAAATCCACCCTCATCTAGCTTTCCTAGTCCAGCAAAGCCTCTGGGTTATGGCAGGGCAGACTGATGCTTGACAATGACCAGCTGTGGCCCACAGTATCAGATGAGCCATACAGTCTGTTTGTGTGTGTGTGTGTGTGTGTGTGTGTGTGTGTGTGTGTGTGTGTGTGTGTGTGTGTGTGTGTGTGTGTGTGTGTGCGTGTGTGAGTGCACAAGCTCACATGTGAATGTGTTTGAATTCTTGCATGTGTCATTGTGTTCTTGAGATCATCCACTGTGTCCAAAGGGTCTATATTTTTCTTTTAGATGAGAATTCATCTAATTTATTTAGTTATTAAAAAAAAAAAAGAAAAGGAAAAAAAGAACAATCCTGAAAGTCTGAATTTTTTCTCCACCATTGTGGCTGCAGTGGACAGACCCATGTCAGACATTGGCTAAGCCAACTGAACCTTTAGCTCTATATCCTGCTTTCTGAGGAGTCTGTTTTGGATTAAATACTATTCTACTGAGTATTTGTGGGTTTACGTACACTTTCATTATCTAGATCATGATGAAGTCCCCATTTTTCACTCACTGAGCCACAATAATATTGTAATATTATTACAAATGTTTGATGGACCATCATCCATCCATCCTGTTGTCTAGATCTATAGCTATCATGATTGATTTATTTGTTCTATCACTGTACATGGATTGCTTGCCATTAAGGTCTAGTCTCTTGCTATTCCAGTTTGGCAGGTCAGCTCCACCATGATTATTCATCAACCAGCCTTAGCACCGGATGATGCACAACTCCTGTAAATAATCCTATAGTGACTCCAAGGTTAGGTATCATCCCATAACCTTCTTTTCCTGATGGCACTGTCATGAATAATGAACTGAGGTACTTTCTGTTCTCTTGAGCCCTTCAGCTGTTTTGGTTTCGACATAACGGCGTGGCTCATTTTAATCACAGGGTTGAGCACTGAAGTGCTGATATTGCCGTAAGCAGGTGTGGCACTTGGTACTGAATTGGTAAAAAGATACTCATTCATATGTCTCTGTCTACTCTGCTAATGCCCTCATTGTGGAGCACACGCATTTCTTATTTTAATGAGGATGACATGTTAGGATTCATTTATATGGATAAAACCTTGTAATTAAACATATATGCAAACTTATCATATAGAACATTTTCTGCAAAATGCAGTAAATTACTGTACAAAACGTACCGGGAGAGGGAGAGGGGATCAGAAAAGGAGCAGGATTTTTTTTTTTTTCTAGCTGCAGGTATAATCTGAATCTGAAGGAGAAATAGGTGAGAATCTCCTTTTCTTATCCTAGTAGGGATTTATTTTTAAAAGTACTAAATATGGTTTGCAAGTCATTTGCACACTCTTTGGAGAAATGTGGCTGTTTTTTTGTTTTTGTTTTATTTGTCTCATATAGTGGATAAAATAACTAGATGGAAAAGTTTAGATTTCATTTCATTTGCCACAGTGAATTAAATACTCTAACAAACAGATCATTAAACTTTATCACAATGATGCAAAAATGTACAACTGCTATAAAACTGTAATGATGTGCAGCATTAGCCTCAATGGACTGCTACATGCGGAGATATTAAATGGGCAGCAACAATTTCACAATGATATAGAAACTTTTATGTGTTATATGGTGGAATAAGTCTCCCTATCAAACCCTGCAATTGAAAATTTTGAAGTTCCAGCTTAACATTACTGAAAAGGGTTTCCTATGGTTGGTTTGAAGGTACCTCACAGCACACATTTCTTGATTCTGTCCTTGCACACAGACATCATTAGAGCGAGCAAAACGCGACAAACCTGCAGACGTCTGAGATGAGCAACACCACTCATAACAGCGGTAACCCTGGACGCTCATCTTCCCCAGGCAATTTCTCTTCATTGATGTAATTGATGTATCCCTGAAGGGGCTTTTTTTTTTCTTCCATGTTTCCTCAGGGCAGGCTGCTGTTGTAGTCTTAATGGCAACTCGCAGACAGCATCCAGAAGCTATGGATCACAGCAGCCTTGGAGCAGCCTTTCAGGCCTCTGTTATTTGAGTGCCAGGAGTATTGATTCACTGTGTCACGGATTATTATAAACACAGATTAATAGACAGTAAGTTTTCAGCTCCAGGCAAAGAAAAAACATTAAAGGAATGGCATTTTGCTTCAGTGGTTTGGCTGCATGTTGGGGTTATATAATAGAGATGTGACAGCTCAACCTTCAGTATATAGCATGCAGTTTCAATTTTGATCCTTGGAGAAATCTTTCTGTTGCTTTTCTTATAACGCACAGTGTTTTGAATATTAAGTCAACTTTTCCTAGAAGGATTTCAGTGTTGTCATATAACTATTTGACATGTTTACAGCCTGAGTTTATGGATTCTTTGCTCTTTTTTTAAAAGTATTTTTTCTGTCATTCCTTTATTTCATCTGGTTTCATCACAAAAGTGATTTATTTTCAATTTGTCACTGCTATCTGTGTCAGAGGCTGTTAATGATACCTAACAGTGGAGGTGCACAGTGCTGGGGGGAGTGTCACTTCAGTGTTCTGAACACTGGGATTTGGAAGTGCTCCATGTGTCTGTGCCTGATAATACCAGTAGAGACCTGTGAGCACTGAGGTCAGGGATGAGCAGTCTCCCTTGTGAAATATTCAAACACTAAATATCTCAACCAACTTCAATCCCGTTGTCTTATATAACCAGGTGGGGTTTTCTGGCTCAGGCCGATGCCAAAGGTTAGAAATCCAAAAGGCTTTGTGTTATTTAGCTTTGCTAATGCATTCAAAGTCTGCGTGGTTGTGAAATTTCCTTTGGAGATTCTTCATATTGTGCTACATCAGCTTAACTGCATGAAATAGAAATAGTAATTTAACAATCAGCTATTGTCATGCTGGTGGGTAATAATAATTATGTAGTATGGTAAATGGTTGCATTCCTCTGTACTTCACTTTTCAGTACAGAGTTGTGATTATATAAGATTTTTACTACATGACTGTGACCAAAATATGTTAATGACAACAAAATTGTCAGCGTATCTATGGAAAACTGAGATAAATACAATGCTGTGAAAAAGCATTTGCCCCCTCCTGATTTCTTAGTTTGTTGCATATTTGTCACACTTAAATGTTTCAGATCATCAAACAAATTTTAATATTAGACAAAGATAACTTGAGTAAATGCAAAATGCAGTTTTCAAATGATTCTTTCATTTATTAGAGGAAAAAGATATCCAAACTATGTGAAAAATAACATTCATAGGAGAGTTCTAAGGTAAAAACCCCTGAAGCTCAAGCGCACTTGGATTATACACCAGGCCAAAGATCCAAAAAACACGGGCACTTCAAAAATGAAGGTTTTGAAGTGGTCTCATCAGTGTCTGGACTTAAATCCGGTTGAGATGCTTTGGCATGACCTTAAACAGGCCGTTCATGTTCAAAAACCCTCCAATGTGGCTGAAGTAAAATAATTCTGCAAAGAAGAGTACGCCAGAATTCCTCCACTGTAGTGTGAAAGCCTCATTGCCAGTTTTCTGCAAACACTTGATTGCAGTTCTTGCTGCCAAGGGTGGCATAACCAGTTATTAGGTTTAGGGGGCAATTATTTTTTCACACAGGGCCAGGTAGGTTTGGATAATAAATTAAATCATCATTTAAAAACTTCATTTTGTATTTACTCAGGTTATCTTTGTCTAATATTAAAATTAGTTTGATGACCTGAAAAAATGTAAGTGTGACCAATATGCAAAAAGTAAGAAATCGGGAAGGGGGCAAATACATTTTCACAGCACTCTATATTGGCAGTCACATTCAACAAAACTATGTGTTTTGTTTCTGTTTTTGGTTTTCATTTCTTCACAAATGAACTGAAATCAAACTACAAATGAAGGGAATATCTCTGTGTTACTGACATATCAATATTTTATTGTCACTGCCACTACTTGTATAATAGCCCTCTTTTGGAAGTATTACTGAGTCAACATGTCATCTCATGACTCCTGCATCTTTTTGTTCTGCTCCAGTGTTACTTAACATAAAAAAAATTTCATAATACTGTACTTTATTTCCTATTATACTTTCTCTCTGTAGAGTACAAATGAGCAGCTCAAAAAAAAAAATCCCCTCACTTTAAAGAGGTATTGAATTCTTGTACTTTAATCTGCACCACAACCTCCAATCAGCTTTGTAGCTCACCTGCCTTAACAAAGACCATGAAGCCTTTCAGCGAGAGTGCATGGAAACCATAAACATTACAATAAGCTTCTGTTCTGTATGAATGGCTCTGATCAGTCACCTTTTAAACTCGGCCCCACTGTTTTTACACACAATGAACAGCTTTTGTTTCCAGTCATTATAAATTACTGCGAGTGGTGCCCGTACATGTTTGTGTCAGTCACTCACAATGATAAAACACATCTGTGTTACTGAACTCAGCAGGACTGTGTTTTAGAGTGTTGTGACTCCACAGTAGTATGCTAATGTCCTCTTTTCCTTTCTGGTGCACTGATTGATACAGGAATAGATGCATCTGCCACATGATTGACTGAATACCAAAATAATTAAAGGTTAGCTGAAGGTGGGCTGTCTCAAAACTGATGGTATTTGCCTTGTCTTTCTGGTTGAATACCTGTGCTGACTCCTCTTTCCATCATGTTGCATTATGACTCCAAAAGCTGAGTGTGCGCTAAGACGGAAAGTTGGGTCAGATGTTTGAATACCTCCTCTGACTCTCTTCCTGAGTTCCTTGTGATGCTGTGCTGTCCTCTGTTGCAAGGAAGTCTCTTCATTTCTAAACAATTTAATATAACGTTTGACGTTATAAGTAATGAAAATTCAAATTTCTTTTGCTAGAGTATTACGGGTGTGCTTTGTGAATGCTTTCTATTTGGAGGTAAATAATGCATAAAAGGGAACAATTTACATTTGATATTTTTAGCTTTAGTTTAGAGTAGTGCATCTCCACCAGTGGGCGTGTCCTTAACAATTCATCTCTGTAGAAAGAGAACTTATTTGCATATTACCAATCAAAATGTTTTTTGAACCACACTTGTGTAATGCTGTGCTGTCACTCAGCTTTCACCAGCGTGACTGCGACACTGGCAAAACACATTTATGAAAAACAAGCTTCTTAAAAATGCATCTCCATTCCCAATCTCACAATTTAAGCCTCTTTCACAACAGGGAACTGCCACAGGAATAAAAGTGCTTTAAAAACACATAAATCATTCTGTCAAAAGCGGTGGCTCATTCTGTCAGTTGGGAGCAAAACAGTTGTCAGACTAGATTATCAGTTGCTATACCTTATATAATGAAAGTATTTTAAATGCCTTACACACCTACGGCCCACTACGCAGCTACTTTGAATGACATCTGTCTGTCCTGTTGCTTATGTTACACAAATAAATTTTGCCATGTCACAGAAAGAAAAGTGCATCTGTAAAAAACAAACATTAAAAAAAATGCATTTAATAACGACTGTATTCCATTTAGCTGCTTCATTTTTATATGATACACATGCTGGCTCATGATCACAATGCCATCATACTGGAAGTCATGTCACAAGCAACACTTCTGTTTTCCCCTTACAAACCAATATGTCTGCTTTCAAAAGAACTATTCTTGTTGATTTGTGAAGTCTGGCGACCACATGTAGCTTCAGCATAGTGCTGACTGTGATCTCTAATGATCCTAGGCCTAGTGAGAAGGTAGTATAATCACATTTAACTGAGAGATGAGAGTGACAAAAACATTCACTTTAGAAGACATAATTGGCTGAGGTCACACAGGACAGCCTCTGCTGCCAGGTTTGGACAGTCAGGTTACAAGTAGAGCTGCACAGCTGGACCCTTTAATTTTCATAGCCTTTAACCTCTCACGGCTGAGGTTCAGCCAGGTAGAAATTAAATGGTTTGATAACTGCTCTCTTTGGAGCACATTGATGCAATGACAGGGTGTTTTCCCTTGAATTACAATGGACTGTGGCTAACCAAAATGCAGAGAGAATGGAAGGCCACTTAAATCAGTAAAAAGCTCAGAAAACAAAACTATAATGAAATACCAAAAGAAATATTTAAAAAAAGAAAAAAGAAACACACACACATGGAGAAGGCACAGATTTAAGTAACATTTATTATTATTAAATTAGGGAGATGTTATGTCTGCAATAGAAGTATTGCCATCTTTTTTAAGTGTACAGAGAGCCAACACCTTTAAGTAAGTGCTGGAATAGATTGTGTATTTGTCTCACTGCCAGCAGCTTCACCCTCTCCCCCCTCTCTCTCATTAATGTTGGTGCTAAGAGCGGTCGAGCATGAACCTGCCTGCTCTCCAATCTCCATATTAAAAATCAAAGAAAAGGTCAGCTTAACAACACCTAAACCATTATTGATGGGTCAAGAGGATAGAGGAGGGGGAGAAGGGAGGTGAAGGTCAGTAATGTAGATAAATACCTTAAGGTTGTGAAATTAAAACTGTCAAAATATGCAGATTAGGGGGAAAGAGTGAGATCATTATTGAAGAAGGGTGGATATCTGCATGGTACAGCTTAGAAGGCACCTGAGGGTAGGCAGTTGCAGTACTGAAGGACAATGAATGTGGTAAAACTAAAAAAAAAAAAAAAAAATCCTTCAATTTAGAAAATGCATCTGCATATACACACCAAGTCTCAGCTATGCCTATATCTGGGAGGGAAACCTATATTTATAGCCCCATAGGATGCATAAAGTAAGCAGAACTACTTTAAAGATATTAAATAGGCTGTGTGATCATAAGCCCACTTTAGAAGGAAATCATGCTCTACTTAATCACTTCTTGGTACTGTGAGGCAATTGCTGCTTCCAATAATCATTGTCATTTTTATGGATTTCATGCTTTAGACACCGGGAGTGAAACAAACAAACAAACAAAAAGCTGGGCAAAAGGCAGTGAACTGGAGAATCTCAATGATTTAAAAATAAATATGTGCTCCCGCAAACCATTTTTCTTTGAAAAGGGAAGGAATGATGAGCAGATGGGTCTCTTTCACTGTAACTCACAGGAGTCCTCCTTGAGCAGTGCCATTAACCTTTTATCAATGTATGGAGCACAAGAGATCATTTCACAGTCAGTGTCTTCTGTCCTTACTAGATAGGCAGGGGAAAAGCGAAATGATAGCATTAACTAAACAACCATGCATCATTACTGATACAGTTTCTGTGGTGTAATTGCTTTGTGCATCACAACTGCAGTGATCTGTCAGAGAGATTCATATTTGCGACATGTCTTAAACTTGTGTCAGAATGAGTCACCTCATTTAACAGACAGCACGATACATATACGGTGTCAGTATGAGACTAACATTTTACAACAGGGGAGTTTTGCTGACTAAAAATGCCACGGGCGGCACAGTGGTGCATTGGTAAGCTTTGTCATCCCACATCAAGAAGGATCTGGGTTTGAATTTCTGAATATCCGGGCCTTTCTCTGCAGAGTTTGCTCCCCTGTGTGTGTGTGTGTGTGTGTGCGGGTTTCATGCGGTTACTTCAGCTTCCTTCTACAGTCCAAAGATGGGCATTTTCAGTTAATTGGTGTTTCTAGACTGGCTGTAGGTTTGAATGCAAGGTAGATAAAGTGCTTAAGTGTGTAGCATAAAGTTCTGTATGAATATACGTCAAAATGGAAAATGTCCAAAAACTGAGCATGGCGTGAGTTCACGAGAGCTGTACTGCCAAATCTAAAATTACTGCAGATGGAGATAAAATTCTTCTTTTGAATGCTTCAAAAAAAATTGATTCATCCATTTCAGTAAAATCTAACATCATCTCTTTCTCCTGCAGATCCATCAGTGCATCACAGGCAGAAGACAGTGGTGACAGACATGTGCTACCCAACAGAAATATCCAGCCTGATGGACTTTGGCACACCAGACTGCTCGCTAGGCAAAGGTACGACGTCACTCAAAAATGCGAGGTGTTGCCTTGGTGACAGCAGGAAGTGAGCATGATGAAGACACAGACACAAAGCTGTCAACTTGACTTCGGGGGTGGGAGGGCTGCACAGGCTAAGAGAGTGAGCACAATCAGATAACAGTACTTGGTATCTGACCACGAGGGCCTTACCATCCACTGCAGCTTCTGATTTATTGCAGCTAAATAACATGTTTTGTTTCCCAGTATGGAGTATGGAATGTTGACATTACACTGGGAGACTTGATTGATTTTCAGAGAAAAAGATTTTACTCTGCAAACCGCTTTAATCTGAATGGAGCTTTATTGATGTTTATTGCACTAGAGTTACAGTGTAACAGGCAGCTATTGCAGGGCTGCATGACCACTTATCTCCTCCAATCACTGTTGTCAGTGTAAGAGGCTTGTGTAGCTCAGGATAATAGCCTCTGTCAGTTTCTGTAGTGTGGTAGTCAAAGTGACCAGTGTGCATCCGTAACACAAAAGGTATCGATCATGAGGTCAATTGATTGTATGTGCATTGTTGCTTGTGTCCGTTAGGGTTTCTCATTCAAATGACTGCTATTGTCCCCGGCTGTTCTCAAACCAGAAAGTCTGCACTGTAATTGTAAATCCAGTCTTTTCTTTCCAGCCTAAAAACCCTTGAAGCTGGAAGAACATGCTCATTGGTTGTTAGACAAGTCTGATGTCATTTCCATTGACAATGAGCAGCGACTCTTGTGACCCCGCCCACTCATTCTCCTGCTTCTCCCGCTGCCCATCGCTGTTTTGAGTTTTCTTCCTTTCCTCCATTTTTAAAAAAAAAATACTGTCTGTCCTCTCTGTAGAAAAGCTAATATTTTAATGCCGCTCCATCCTAACTCTCTATCAGCACTCCCCAGCACTGATAACACAGACTGACAGGTCAACCGTTCACTGCTGAGAGAAGGGAGAGCAATGCAGCAAAGGCAAGTGGAGGGTAGAAAAAGAAGGCTTTTAGGATTCCTTCTTGCTTTAATGTGAGCAACGCAAATGAATGACATAGTGATACAGGGAGTTAAGCTGAAGAATAAGGGCACAGAGGAGTGGAAAATTTCAAACTGAAGAGGTGTCAGGATAAAAGCAATACTGTGAATAAGATTCAGTGTAGCTGCAGCATGACTTTGGATTTATAAAGTGCCACATTTGGCCAAAAAAAGTCTATATATATATAAAGCTCAGACAAAGGAAACAGACAGACTCAGACAAGTTCAAATATTATTCTAAGTGAATTTGAGTTATTAGATTGAATCATTTAAAGTTTCTAATAATCTAAATCCGTGAGAATTTATAACACAGGCCATACCAAAAAACCACAAAGCATTTGCAACATCTGCCTTACCCTTCAGTAAGATAAATTTGCCTTATTTTGATGTCTACAGTAACTGCCATTGAAGAGTTATTGTTGCAATCTTGATTCTGAGCTCTGATCGGACAGAGAGAATGAGCCTGGCAGTAATCCTTGAGGTGTCAGTGCGTGATTGACAGATCCATTGCCTCATGTGACAAGTATCTGGTTAGACCACATTTGATCTTTGGACGTAGCTAAAAAGCTAAGCATCAATCTCTGACAGCTGGGACAAATGGCATGGTTCCTCTCAACTGCTGTCACATCTTTACATGCAAGAGATTTAACTCAAATTTCTATGACACACAAGTACACACACACAAATGCATTACGCTTACACTTTAGTATGCTAGTTATGTTACTGAGGTGCTCATAAACTAAAAAAAAAAAAAAATCCATCATGGGTTTCTATCTAGGTGGGCCCTGTAGGTTGAATTAATTCAGGTGCAGCCCTATCTCTTTTCTTCAAATCACCTCCCTGTACCTGCCTTTGAGTTTCAAGCCTGAAGAGACCCAAGAAGTAAACTGGACCAGCCTTAACCTTATTTACTGTTAATCTGTCCACACACATCCCATTTCCTATCTGTCATGACACATTCTGTCCTTAGTCAGCACCAAGCAAAGAGCAATCTAATCCCTGGAGGGTTAATGATAAGGTGCAGTGCTCATATTAATATTCTAATCTCACTGTGTAGAGGTAAGGCGGTTTAGTTTGAAGCAATTCGCCACTGCTGCATTTATGTTGAAGTTTATACTTGCTGTATTTGGAAGGATTTCTATTTCTTTCTCCTCTGGCTAAAACACACATTCACATCCAGGAAGTGAGTACTGTAAACTCATGCAGGCTACAAAGGCCTTTCACGAGGGTGTACCACCCCACTCCGTTCAGCCGGTGGAGTGTAAAAGCATACACTTTACTGTGCTAGCTCTTGGCCATCAGGTGGGGTGAGAGCTCCGCTGACTCACCTGGTTCATTACCTGAGGCCTTTGGTGCAGTTTGTATTCCCCTCCCCCTCCCACACGTGTGTGTGTGTGTGTGTGTGTGTGTGTGTGTGTGTGTGTGTGTGTGTGTGTGTGTGGGTGTGGGTGTGGGGGGGGAGTGGGTGTGGGTGAAAGTTGTCCTAGTTGCCTGTGGAGATGTCGTTGTGCAGGTACACAGGAGGTGGGGGAGAAAGAGGCACGTTCAGAGAAAGAAAGGGAGCTGGAAAGGTAGCTTCCCTGAGTTTCTCTCAGGGGATGACTTCCTGGTAACCTGTTTGGGTGGAGCCACAGAAAGCAGGGCTGGGAGCGGCCTGACCGGCAGCGTTAGCTCAGTGTATGTGTGTAAGTGTAGGTGTGCGTGTCCGTGTGTGTGCATAAGTGTGCGTTTTACTTTTTTTTTCAACTGCTATGAGAGCGCACACCACGTTTGACAGTGGAGCCGAGCAGAGTCTGTGCCGAGAAGGACATGAGGTCCGAGAAAGAGGAGGGGAAGACCGGTGAGTAATTGATAGAAAATGAGCCTGACGGTAAAGAAAGACGCTGTTGTTGTGTTTTGGTGTGTGTGCTGGTGTAAGACATAACGAGGCTTGAGGTGGCAATGAATGGGTTCAGTGTTCGTGCCCTTATGTGTGCGCTTGCCTGGATTCATTACACAATAGGAATGTAAAAGTTTCAATGAAACTGATTAATTTCTGAAAATCCACGTTTGCCATTGAAATTATTTGTGTTATATAATATATGCGCTGCTGTGGAGTATATTTGACTCAAGTATTTTATTTAAGTATGTGCTTGTATTAATTTACACGCCTACTCACCGTCCTGGTGAAAAACTTTGTACGTTGCACTGATTAGATTTAGTTAAAAGTTATTATTTTTATTCAACCCCATACTATTAGTTTGTGAAAAAGACAGCTGCGCTACGCCGTGGATTGCTTTAATGCTCGATTAACCGAGGTTTTATTCATGATCATTAAAATTTAATCTATTCGGTTCATTTTAACAGCCATAAACCCAAAGACACTGAATTCACTGTAACATAATTCACATTTGAGAAGCTGGAAAACGAGAATTTGTTTTTAAAAAATATATATATAGATAGATAGTGATAAGTATTAACAATTACATAGAGGAACATAGTTAATCACTGGGTTTCTGACAAACAGATCATAAATAAATACACTGATTATATCTGCTTAGGTAGCAAGTAGTCAAAACAAGCTGTTTCTCAACCAACTGTAATAATAAAATGCTTTTTATGTGTCAAAATAACACTGCTAATGTTTTAACATTTTAATTATATGCCATTAACTGCTGTTAGAATTACTGCACTTTAGTCAAATCTTTATAAAACTATGGTTTTACTTTTGCTGTTGTGTTTTTACAACACTGTTATTAATAACTTGACTTTTTCTGTACTTTCCACTATATGATCAGGCTGTGGTTCATTTTTTTTAATACTCACAACCACATGCCTTTTTTTATTCCCATTAAAGCTGATTAATTTAAATCTATTCCACATCCCAGGATTATTTGTTATTTTACTTAAGTAAAAGTGACCTACATACTGTATGACACATTCATATGGATGATCTTTTAATCTTTTATATTGTACATGATCAAATACTGTTCAGAATTACAGCGTTTAGTAGCTCGGCAGACATATTGGAGCAGAGATCTACATTGGCTCTTGTGTTTGGATTAATGCACAAACCAGACGTACAGAAAAAAGAAATTAAGATGCATCACGCTTGATGGAAAATGAGAAGCCGTAACCATGGAGAAATTATTTTTATTCTTTGCACAGATGTCGTGAAAAGGTTTCTTTGGTGACCCTGTGTGTATATGGTTTTGTGTGTGTCTAAACATTCATATGCACTTGTTGTGGTGGTTCATGAGTGAATAGAGATTAGTTTGATTCCGCTGTGTGTTGCATGACTCGTACCACGGCTCATGTTTGCTGAAGCCTGAGGTCACCACTCCGAATTTTAGAAGATAATGAGTTTGACCGATTCCACTCCAGTGCACTGTGGCCATTAGACCCAGCATGTGGCACATCTTTACAGAGAGCGTCAAGTTTGTTTGTTTTGTTTTCTGATTTCTTTGATCAAATTTCTGTTTGATCTCTGTGTGAGCTTTAGCCACCCTGAGCTAATCAAAGGCCATTATTGCTTTCAGCATTTCAACAAGTGCAATGCTGAATGTTAATGAGTACAGAACGGGTATTTATTGCAGTGTGTTACATTATTTAAACTCAGAGTAAGGCTTTTAACATTTCACACAAACTTCAGTAGCAGCCGAGCAGGCGCCACGTGCGGTTTGTGGGATTATTCAGGCATGCTCCAGGACATGAGGGAGGTTGTGTATCAAAACATGTAGATTTCCAGTTCTCCACACATTAGATCTGCTGTTCCTAACAGATGTTAAGGCTTGTGTGCAGATTCAAAACAGGGGTTGTTGGGCATTTTGTTCTTCAGTGGTCAGCATCATGGACCCAGCCTCTTAGTCAGCTCTGTTAGTCTTATCTAGATATGAAGGCCCATTTTTTTTACTGGTTTTTCTTTAGGATTCATAGTTGTTGATGTACACAAGTCCATTGAGGTTTAGGAGTAAAATAAAATGCATAAGTGTTTGATCACTTTCTGGTTGCTTTGTTTAGCCTGCTGTTGACGTGGTGGCACGATGGTGAATTCCAGTTCGTTAAATAGTTTGGCAAGATGTTTCCTAAAAATGTCTCTACTGTAAAATCATTCTATAAAACCACAAATTGTTTTTAAGTAAATGAGATATAATGTGTCTAATAGTGACCTTTAGAGGTGCTAGTTGAAAGACTTTCTGTCCCTTGGGGAAGTCATTTCACTCCTTCCGGGGCATGTGGCCTTTCTCCAGCTGCGTGTTTATAATGGTGGCATGAGAGTGGTATCGATCTTCTAATCCTGCTACTGTTAAGAACACAGGAATATTTCCAGAACTGTCAAACTATGCCTGCAAAATAAATGCTGTATGAATTATCAGAGCAACCTGACTGTTTGCAGTCTGTTAAAGCCTGTGTGACTTTATCACAAGAGCTTGTGGTACATATCTAAACAGATGTAGCTGAGTGAGAACAGCTTGAGCAGATTGATTGGCTTCTCGTGTGTCTCACATGAGAACTGGGGTGAAACTGTTTTATATGGTGTAGCTTTAGAGGGATGAGGTCATTTCAAATGATTGAGCTGAAAACTGGATAATACTAGGTTCACTGTGCAGTCACTGCAATATTATTCCTTTGTCATAAAACAAAGGAGTGTCCTTTTCAGTTCCTTCATGCCAGCTGAGTTAAGTAATCACTGCATGATTCACTTTCTGTAAACCAAACCAATGCACACTGAATGATGTCAATTTCAAGTGACTCCCAATGGCACATCTTTGGCAGAGAGCCTAATTTGCACATTATAAACACGTGAATCAATTACAGTTATCTGCACTTGGCATCCTTGCACTGACCTCAGTTGTAATGTAAACCCCCCAGGCAATTAATTAATAGGAGCTGTGTCCAACAGATACTGTATACTTGCACAGATATACAGTCCAGAGTCTAAGCAGTTTGACTTTTACACTGTTTTCATTCTTTAAACTTTTAGACATATTCAGCTTGAAATAAAATACTGTTTCTACAATATAGTAATGTGCTACATTTTAGATTTAATTTGAATATGATTAGATTAGTATAAAATATATATTCCTTTTTAACATTGTACAGAACATTTTGTGGTTCAAGAGTAAACAGCACACAAATTTCAGTTGTTTAAGAGTAACTGGACATTCAGAGGCCAAATTTAATTTTGGGCAGCTGTGCTTTGTTTCAGTGTTAGTTCATAAACAGATAAGAGATTAAATTGAAGTTGAGCTGTCTGTGAATACCAGGAGTAAATGGCTGATGGTGCAGGTAAAGAAGAAGAACAAAAAACCAAACAAACAAGAATCTGTCAAACAGAGACAGCAAAGTTAGTTTGCTTGCAGGAAAAAGAGAAGGCCAAAAAATCATTTATGACTTACTTGTGTCCTTGTCAAGAATTAACAGAACACTTTGTGTCTATAACAAGAGGAATCGCCACATGCCCGGGTAAGACATGCAGAACTCATCAAATGAAAGTAGAGCTCTGGACCATTGTTCTGTGGACCCATGAAAAGAAATCAGTGTCTGGCTCATGAGACTTTCTATCTTGTTGACAAAGCAGCATTGTCTGTCAAGCATTATGCTTCACTGGGATTTCACCACTGACAGAATTCAATTCAGTTCAATTCAATTTTATGTATATAGTGCCAAATCACAATAAACAGTCGCCTCAAGGCGCTTTGTACTGTGGGTAAAGACCCTACAATAACACAGAGAAAACCCAACAGTCAAAATGGCCCCCTATGAGCAAGCACTTGGCGACAGTGGGAAGGAAAAACCTCCAGCAGAACCAGGCTCAGGGAGGGGCAGTGATCTGCTGCGACCGGTTGGGGCTGAGGAGAGAGAGACAGGACAAAAGACATGCTGTGGAAGAGAGGCAGAGATTAATAATAATGATTAAATACAGAGTGAAGTATAAACAAGTAAATAAGGTGAATAAGAAGAAACAGTGCATTATGGGACCCCCTCAGCAGTCTAGGCCTATAGCAGCATAACTAAGGGGTGGTTCAGGGTCATCTGATCCAGCCCTAACTATAAGCTTGATCAAAAAGGAAAGTTTTAAGCCTAATCTTGAAAATAGAGAGGGTGTCTGTCTCCCGAATCCAAGCTGGAAGCTGATTCCACAGAAGAGGGGCCTGAAAGCTGAAGGCTCTGCCTCCCATTCTACTTTTAAGTATCCTAGGAACCACAAGTAAGCCAGCAGTCTGAGAATGAAGTGCTCTATTTGGGTGATATGGGACTATAAGGTCTTTGAGATAAGATGGGGCCTGAATATTCAAGACCTTGTATGTTAGGAGAAGGAATTTAAATTCTACTCTAGATTTAACAGGGAGCCAATGAAGAGAAGCCAGTATGGGAGAAATATGCTCTCTCTTTCTAGTCCCTGTCAGTACTCTAGCTGCAGCATTTTGAATCAGCTGAAGGCTTTTCAGTGAGCTTTTAGGACAGCCTGATAATAATGAATTACAGTAGTCCAGCCTAGAAGTAATAAATGCATGGATTAACTTTTCAGCATCAGTCTGAGAAAGGATGTTTCTAATTTTATAAATATTGCGCAAATATAAAAAAGCTGTCCTACATATTTGTTTAATCTGTGCATTGAAGGACATATCCTGGTCAAAAATGACTCCAAGATTTCTCACAGTGTCACTGGAGGCCAAAGTAATGCCATCCAGAATAAGTATCTGGTTTGACACCATGCTTCTAAGATTTGTGGGGCCGAGTAAAAGAACTTCAGTTTTATCTGAATTTAGAAGCAGGAAATCATCCAGTCATCCAGGTCTTTAAGACATTCCTGCAGTTTAACTAATTGATGTGTATCATCTGGCTTTATGGATAGATAAAGCTGAGTATCATCTGCATAACAATGAAAATTGATGCAGTGCTTTCTAATAATATTGCCTAAGGGAAGCATGTACAATGTAAATAACGTTGGACCTAGCACAGAACCCTGTGGAACTCCATAATTAACCTTAGTGTGTGAAGACGACTCCCCATTTACATGAACAAATTGGAGTCTATTAGATAAATATGAGTCAAACCACTGCATTGCATTACCTTTAGAGCATGCCATAGGGATTAATCTCTGTAGTAAAATGTTATGGTCAGTATCAAAAGCTGCACTGAGGTCCACCAGGACAAGCACAGAGATGAGTCCACTGTCAGAGGCTGTAAGAAGATCATTTGTAACCTTCTCTAATGCTGTTTCTGTACTGTGATGAATTCTGAGACCTGACTGAAACTCTTCAAATAAACCGTTCCTCTGCAGATGATCAGTTAGCTGTTTTACAACTACTCTTTCAAGGATTTTGGCGAGAAATGGAAGGTTGGAGATTGACCTATAATTAGCTAAGACAGCTGGGTCAAGTGATGGCTTTTTAAGTAGCGGTTTAATTACTGCCACCTTGAAGGCCTGTGGTACATAGCCAACTAATAGAGACAGACTGATCATTTTTAAGATTGAAGCATCAATAATTGTAAAGACTTCTTTGAACAGTCTAGTAGGAATGGGATCTAATAAACATGTTGATGGTTTGGAGGAAGTAACTATTGAAGTTAACTCTGAAAGATCAACTGGAGCGAACGAATCTAAACAAATACCAGCAGTGCTGAAAGCAGCCGAACATGAAGATAAATCTTGGAGATGGTTTTGAATAATTTTTTCTCTAATGTCTAAAATTTTATTTGTAAAGAAATCCATGAAGTCATTACTAGTTAAAATGAAAGGAAGACTCGGCTCTACAGAGCTCTGACTCTTTGCCAGCCTGGCTACAGTGCTGAGAAGAAACCTGGGGTTGTTCTTATTTTCTTCAATCAATGATGAATAGTAAGATGTCCTAGCTTTATAGACGGCTTTTTTATATAGAGCAACAAACTCTTTTTTTCCAGGCTAAATGAGCATCTTCTACTTTAGTGAGACGCCATTCCCTCTCCAGCTTACGGGTTATCTGCTTTAAGCTGCGCGTTTGTGAATTATATCACGGAGTCAGGCACTTCTGGTTTGAGGCTTTCCTTTTCAGAGGAGCCACAGTATCCAAAGTCGTACGCAGTGAGGATGTAAAACTATTGATGAGATAATCTACCTCACTGGGAGCAGAGTTTAGGTAGCTGCTCTGCACTGTGTTGGCACTTGGCACTGAAGAGCATAGTACTGAAGGAATTAGATCCTTAAACTTAGTTACAGCAATGGGATGAAATCGGAGATGAACAGTAGTGTTGTATGCTCAGAATTGGCTCAATGCAACTAAGCCACTGAGTGAAATTTCATCATTCAGCAATACAGCAATCCTAAATGTAGATATAAATTAACCAACAATGAACTTTTTAGGCGAGCAACTGGAATGTTCTCAACTGGTCGAGTAAGTTACCTCGTTTCAGAGATCTGACCGAGCTGCATTCCGCTTAATAACAGGCAGAAAAGAGACTCCTCACAACAAACAAGTGAAGGTGGATGCAGTGAAAATCTTAGGGACCGCCAAGGCAGATAGAAATCATCTTCTGGCATGTGATATGAAGACTGGAGCAGCAATTGACTTCAAAGGAATTTCTGCTGAATATTGAATATGATAATTCTGTTTGATTTTGATTTAAATTAAGACTTGGCAAGAGTTGTTACATCCATTACTTTAAAACAAAAAAGAACAGAAAATACACAGCAGTACAAAGACATTACATATACACTTGGAGGACTTCATGTTTGCTGAATTTATTCTAATATCCTCATCCAACTTAAGCACCGCATAGTGTAGTGGTAAAAGTACCATTGGGGGTTTAAATCCTAGCCAGGGCATGCATCCAGTAAGGGTCCCCAGGCTAGGCCCCCCACCATGCTACCCAAGCTTACCTCAGACTATAAATAAGCAATATATGATTAAAGCCATACCAGCTCGGACGTTGCCCGGATTAACAAGGTCTGTGTCAGGTGTTGAGGAACCAGTGCATACTGACGATAAGTGGGCTACTGGAATGAGGATACGGCATAGATGGACACAAGATGAGAATTGGGGACTCTTTGACCCAACATCCAGACTGACATCGAAACAACCAGTAGCTCAGTGTTCCAATATCTGGAAGATGAGGTACAACACAAATGCTACAGCAAGGTGGAGCCAGAACGATGGGTCCGGGGGGAGATGTCCAGAAGAGTGCAGTCCTAGAAACACTTAAGATAATGTGCAGGACCCTCAAGCTCAAGGACCCTAGCTTGGAGGACAAAGACCGCCCAGAGGGTGAGCGGGGAATTTTACATATTTTATATAATTTTATAAATTTTACATATATATAAAATATAGTGTGTGTGTGTGTTAAGTGAATGTTTTATCCATAACCATGTTGAATTATCGATTAAATGGTAAATACTCTAGTCAGCTAGAAGGCAGTAGCATGCATTATTTATGCCCAGATGTATTTAAGAGAGGCAGGTATAATAGCCTGACAGGGGAATGGACCTGACCCATACGTGCAGGGACATTTTAGAATGCAAAAGCATAGTGCTTAGAGTCTCAGGGTGTCGGGGCATCCGAAATAAGGTGTTTGCTCAAGCTTCTTTTTGATCTCCTGGTTTCAAGCTCATCAGTGCTTTTGCTGCTATTTGTAGCTTAAGCATATCAAATCTGACTTAATGCAGCCCACACTCCCTATACAATCTCCAATCCATTACCACACAGGTTCCTGCTGTGCCCAAAGTACAAATTAACAATAAAGATGCTAAATATAGTTTTGCTGATGATTTTACAAAAGCCACTAATCGCTCCAGCGAACCTATGCCATCCACCCACCCGACCTCCCCTTAATTTGAATCAGCAGGGTGCCCCTGAAGGAATGAATGTATTTACTTATTAAGCTTCTCATTCTCAGTCTTTTCCCTCTCTTTGTGTCAGGTATGGGTTTGGAACTGATTTGTTACAGTTATTTAATAAATCCATAAACACATTTTGGTTGTTCTGGTAGTAAACAGAGGACTTTGAGAAACAACTCCAAATAGACATTTGATCACTACAGAACTGGAAGAATTGGGATTCTCTGTTTAGACTTCTGCCCCCGCGACCCGGCCCCAGATAAGCAGAAGAAAATGGATGGATGGAAGAATTGGAAGAAGGGGGCAGCATAGTGGTGGTTAGCACTGTTGCCTCACAGCAAGAAGGTCCCATATTCAGATCAAAGGTTGCCTGGGGCCTTTCTGTGTGGAATTTGCATGTTCTCCATGTGCCTGTGTGGGTTCTTTGTGGGTACCCCAGCTTTCATCTATAATCCAAAGATGCAGATGCATGTTGGTGTGAATGGTTGTCTGATTCTCTGTGTAAGTAATGAGGTAGAACGGCAGCCTGTCCACCTGAGCATTGACAGGTGGGATTTTTTTTCCCATTAACTTGATTTCCTGATTTTAAAAGTCTGTAGCTATGCAGCCAACTGAAAGGAGCTGAACTTTGGCACATTCCCCCTTTTGTCTTTCATAACAATGCTACCATGACGACATGCTTGCACTGACAGTGCCTGCAGTGCACACATATGTTTAGCCAGTATGCTGAGGCTGATGGGAATTAACTTAGTATGGATTTTTAAAATAAATATCCAGTGGTTATTGAGATGCCAGAGAAAGAAGGTGGAGCTCAGCAGGCATGTGCTTCTCTTCTCATACTTTAGTTTAGAAATGCTATCTTTGAGCTCAGCTGCACCCACTAAGCATAACCATTTTTAAAAAGTCAGGGCAGTGTGTAAAGCATAAACAAAAAAAGGATGCAATGGCAACATATTAAATATTTAAACTGAAAAGTTCAGTTTGTTTTTAAAAAGTATGTCCTTTGTCCTTTCAAATTTGATGCAACAGCATGTTACAACAGTTGAAACAGGACCATAATTGCTGCTTTGCTGCGTCAGTTCTTCCTTTAACAATGCTAGTTATACTTTAAGGGAACTGACGGGATGGATTTTTTTAGTTTGAAGACCAACATGCTGTCCTATTTGTTCTGGATGTGGGATTTCAGCTGCCCCCCAGGCCTCCTTTGTCATTTTTCAGTGGTTTACAGCTCTGTACTGCATGGAGGCCAGTTCAGCATCCAGACCCTTTTGTTGAGGAGCAAGACTGCTGTAATATGTGCAGAATATGGTTTACCATTGTCCTGTTGGACTAAAAAGCCATTGTTTGATTGGTAGCATAACTGTGTCTATATAAACATGAATGCTATATGTTTGTATAGCATTCAGCACCTCCATGCCATCACTGATGCTAGACAAGCTGGAAGAGGGCCAGAAGCTCACGTACATTTAGTATAGGTCTTTGGGCTTGTCCCTCGCATAAAAAGGTTCTATTTATAGCCAGTTATGTGACTGACTTGGTGCCAATTAACCTTATTAGTTGTGAGATGTTCCACCATGACCTTATGCGATCACAAGCTTAGAGCCTCTGGTAAGGCCCTTTTAGCTGTTCTGAAGTCGAAGCTTTAATTTAAAGGTGATTATGCTTTGCCATCAGGGAACAACCTGGCTGAGGAGATGAGGCTCACAGAATCAGCGACTTCCATCAAATCACTTGCTAGATTTGCTGTTTTATTTAATTTACCTTGGTTTGTTTGGCCCTACTAATACGCTTTTCGGTTTTGCTTTGTGCTTGTCTGTCTGCTTTTTTAAAGTCCTATGTAGATAAAGTTTAATAATTATATTTTTAATAATAAGAAGAAGAAGACACGGCTTCTACAGGACTCTGTTTGAGTCAACACAATCACCTGCAATGCAGCTACATGCTTATGTAATGTTTTTCTTTTTGCATAAAGCCTCCAAGCAGACTGCTGTCCTGAAAACAAGTTTTTGATGTTTCTATTAGTTCATTCTTTGTAAAGTTTATCAACAGGCAGAGCTTAGGAACGTACAGCTTAATAGGATGCTTTTATGGCGCATTTGAAAGACTTTGGTGGTTGTTTAAAACCGCTCTGCTCATATCAGCCAGTGACAACAAAGCTTTTTGTTACAGTGAGGTGTTTTTTTTTTTTAAATCCCCAGTAGCAGCTTGTCATATTGCTTAAAATATGGTTTAATGAAAGCTTTGATATAGGTTTTCTTCCTTTATTATTTGATGCATGGTCAATTTTTTTTTTTTGAGAAATGTTCCATTAAATGGTGTTGCTTTGATGTCCCAGTATATTAGCTGGACCCCCTCCAATGCTACACTACAACATCTTTCAGTTTTTTCTGTGGAAAGCCATTACAGTTTTCATCATTCTGCGGCAATTCCCCAGAACACCCCCTTCACATAGACCCAATACATTTCTAGCATTATGGATGTCATATTATAGCTTTGCATCAATAGCAAAGGACCCAGCTGAGTGGAAAAAGACACGGCGTGAACTTCAGGAGTAAATAAAACTCCTTCGGGCTCTACATGTTTCCAGGTTATTGCAGAAACCGGTTGTTTAGTTCCCCATAGCACACTATATTTAAACATATTGACAGATTGTGATAACATTCCATACTAATCTTCTAAAAGCAACCAAAGCTGCAGTATTCACTTTATATGGTATCCTGCACTTGTAGTTTAATAAGAGCTCAGGAAAATAGTGTGAATGTTTTGGCCAGGTGTACGCAGCAGCAGCAGCAATAACTTCCTTCATATTTTTAAAAAGTGTCCTGCCAACATGCGTTCCATGGAAGCTAAAGTTGTTCAACCAGACTGAGCAGCCCTATTTTGATATTTATATCTATCAGCTGCTCCATAAGTTTGTATCTTTTTTTTTAACAAAAAAAGATGAGCCTTCAGAAAATGGCAATGGCAGAAAAACCACTTACGTTCTTACTTAATGAGGGTTCAGCAGGTAGTTAAGCGATAGGTGTGGGGCACTGCAGCACTAAACGATGTGGTAAAGATCTTAGGAAACCCTGTGCGCCCTCATTATCCAACACAGCTGTTTTCACTTACTGTACCTGAGAGATTGGAGGAGAAGAACAGACAGCACCATCGCCCCTGGGTTTGTCTTGTGTACTGTACTTACTAAATTACACAAATTTGAATTGGCATGGAGACTGAGGCGGAAAAGTGACAGGCATGCACATCGTAACTCCTCAAGGCAGAACTGGTTATCTGCTGTCACTGCAGAGATTTTTGACACCCTGCTCGACTGTCAAATGTCATTTTAATGGTTTTGCTTAAAAATATTCTACGCTGCTGGAGCGGGTGCTCCTAATGATGTCTTGTAGAACAAATGCATTCTGTTAAAGGTACAAGCTCACCCAAGATATAGCAACTTTAACATGCTAGCAGCAAGCCACCATGTCTGTTACAGGTTTGAGACGTCTGGCCCTGGAAGATTGTCAGGTAGTTTTTTATGATGGGAGTTAGTCAATTAAACCCAATTTCCATGCATTGAGAATAGTGAGTCAGAAACTGCTCTTAAAATAGTCCGTCTCTCTGCAACAAGCGCATTAACTTTAAATTGACTTTCTCATCCAAGTTTAATATTCCACCATAGTGCATGTTAAGCATCTTTGATCAGTCATGTATACAAATGAGGCCACTTTAATCCTGCATATGGTTCACAGGAGACTAGTTCAGGTCTTTGACCACCAATCAACACATTTCCAACACCCACTTAACCTTTCTGGTACCTCTGCTTTCGCTAACGGCTCATCATAAGCCTACAGCTACTATATGCTCTCTCCTCAGGTGTGTGTGCATGTGTGTGTGTATGCTGGGGTTTAATAGCTCTGCTATGCAAGGAAAAGGGACAGAGAGTGACCTGCTTCTTCTGGCTTTGATGGACACACTAATGGGAGGCTTGGATAAGAAGTTCATTGAATGGGACACTGCTGAGTAGGAAGAGAGTGGGTTCTCTTCTTATGTGGGAGGACACTAATAGCTTTGCCAAGCTCTCTGCACAACCACTCAAAGCTCAGAGCGCATACTGCTTTGTGTGACTTATATGACTCCTGTCAGTTTAAATTGCTTTTTTAGATTGCATAAAACAGTGTATGTGAAGTTGAATTATCTGTAGGTAGAGGCAGTGGATGGCTCGTCTCTGTCAGCACCCTTAGTCGGTATGCAATGAGGCACCTTTTCTGAATGTCCTTTGACTCTTTTTGAGATGTGAAACGAGCACATACAGTATCTGGGGTAGAAGGGAAGATTTTACCTTTTCTTTTCCTCAATTTTCTTTTCTACCACAGTTTGAGTTGTGAAAAAGAAAAAAAAGCCTGCTGGTCCATTTCTGTGTATTTTAGCCTCTGTGTGCTTGTGTGGGCCTGTGTATTTAATTGTATGAGAGGATTATGCTAAAAATTAATGCAAAATTGGATTTGGGAGAAATGTGTTATTGATTCTCTGTAAGTTACACAAATTTCTCACTAAATCCACTGTAAATACCCTTAGGGCAGACTGCTCAGACACTTTGTTATTGAGTTATAGCATAATAGATATAACAGAGGAGATAAATGACATACGTGTGGTGATGCTAATACTAAGCTGCTCAAATGCAGCAATTTCTAAACTGACAGCTAATGACAAGGACATCACAGCGAATGCAGCTGATTATTTAAGTAGCTTTTCATTTGAGGGTTTAGCCAAAAACAAATATAAAGCATCCTAAAATGTGCAATTCTGTCCACCGTCATCAAAAGCAGCTGCTGGGTTCCCCACAGCAAAAAATAGGAGAGCTTGTAGGTAAACAGATTTATAAACGGATTTAAGCTGCAAGAAGGCCATGAGAGATTGCTCTCACTGGGAAACAAACTCTTTTTGTCACATGCAGCACAGAGCTGCCTGCTGTGCTTCCATAGTCCCGCGCTGACAGAGACCGATGGACTGTCCCTTCTTCTCTTATCGGAGCTGCTGCAGCCCCACAACGTCTGGCTGCAGGCCTGCTGAGACCTTCTCTCTTTTCCTCTCATGCAGACTTCCTCACATTCACGCTAGCACTTGAATTTAACATAGTTTTTACGTGAAGTTTTGAAGGGATCTCCAATTCAATTCAATTCAATTTTATTTATATAGCGCCAAATCACAACAAACAGTCGCCTCAAGGCGCTTTGTATTGTGGGTAAAGACCCTACAATAACACAGAGAAAACCCAACAGTCAAAACGACCCCCTATGAGCAAGCACTTGGCGATGGTGGGAAGGAAAAACTCCCTTTTAACAGGAAGAAACCTCCAGCAGAACCAGGCTCAGGGAGGGGCAGTCATCTGCTGCGACCGGTTGGGGCTGAGGGGAGAGAGACAGGACAAAAGACATGCTGTGGAAGAGAGCCAGAGATTAATAATAATGAAATAAAATGGGGAGTGCTCTACTTTTTTTGCTTGAAATTTTGGAGCCTTGGTATCTGGATGGCCTTGATTGATGGTTAGTGCACCTCTCTGATACAGGCTGAAACATCTCAGAAACTACTAGATGGTTTCCATGTTGTTTTATATTTTGTTTTTTTTTCACATTCATGCTTTTTGGAGCATCACCATTTTTTCCAGTGTATGAATTTTTAGACTAAATCAGGGTTACCACTGAATTTCTGTTCTAGAAACACATGATATGGACATCTTTTCTTAGCAGCAAAGGATTTTTCATTGTTGAAAATGACTGTGCGTACTCGTGTGCGTGCGTGCGTGTGACACAGCCATTTATCAAACATTTAGCTTTTCTTCAAAGTTAACATCAGAGCCTCCCGTGACACTAGCTCGGTTGCAGATTCTTCTTCATGTAACTGAAAGTAAAAGCTTACTGTCTTTAATTCACACACATCCACGCTCACACATTTAGCCATGTTTAAAATGCAATTAGCGATTCCTCACTGATTCATTAATTGTTTTTTTTTAATCTACTAATGCCGGAGTCCAACAGAAGTCACCCATCACAACTTTCTAGACCTCATGTTGTCACAGAATCATCAGATTTCTCATGATTTCAAGCATATCTACTAAGGTGATAAAAGACTTAAAAAAAAAATTTGTTAATCAAACTGTTTTTTGATTAATTTTCTGCTCTTTTACCTCGTGATTAATGAACCCATCATCCCCCTGTAAGATCGCTTAATTGCTTTTTTTTTTTTTTATTAAATACAGTGCTCTATGGTATTGAGATATTTTTTGGGGGAATTACATATTTATCAGTGGGGTTGCAGGTTTTATTCTATATCTGAAAAATTTTGGCTGACTGCATATTTCATCTGTCTTTGTTCTTGCATTCTTCTGGAACAGACCTTCTACCCTTTATGTGCTCAGTATAAATCATTGTGACACTTTTGCTAGTACGGGTTTCCTTCAATGGACTTTTTCATTGTTTCTGTCCTCTGGCTTTATAAATGTGTCCACCAGCTTGTGGCACTGAGTTTGCTCTTCAGTTTGCTGTGTCCTCTCCTTGGTTTCCTACTCGTGTTTGCTTGCCTGTTTCCCCTGCGAGTTATGAGGCATTGCACAGCTGATGGAAAATACAGCACTGAGGCACACAGCTCAAGCGTGTGTTGCTTATATTTTATTAAGTCTTATCAGATTGCTGTCTCTTGCTTACTACCAGCCCAGAGTCTGTCACTCAGCATTTAACTACATTTCTACAACACCTGTGGCAACATCTGAAGGGAAGCTGTTACTTTTGTGGTTTGATGTGCTGAAGAATTTAATCATTTGCTGCATAATGGCACCTTTTTCTCATTAATTAATACTTCCCCATTTCCTGTTGCATATTCAGCTTCCTTTTGGACTGTCTTTTACTCTTTTATTTCTATCCTCTTTTCTTTTTAAGTTTGCTGCTTCCCTCTGCTCTCCATATTCTTACCTATTTCTTCTCTCTCTCTCTCTCTTAAATTCTGTCTCTCTTCTCTCTACTGCACCCTTACCTTCCATATTCCTCCTCCAGGTACTTTGAATTCACAAACTCTTTTTCTCTCCCTCAGTGTTGCTTCGTGAAGAGGTGGTTCAGCTCCAAGAGGAGGTCCACCTGCTGAGGCAAATGAAGGACATGTTGACTAAGGACCTGGAGGAGACGCAGGGCGGCTGCTCTGCCAATCTGCTTTCTGCCACTGAGCTCCGTGTGCAGCTGGGTGACAAGGAGCAGGAGCTGGACCGTGCCAAGGAGGCCTTACAAGGTCAGAAGCAAACAGACATCTTGTCATCTTGCCTAATCTACTGCAACCCCCATGTTTCCAACACCTATCTGCTTCAAATGTACAACAAATACAGCTGTCCAAGCCTTCAAGTGGAAGCTATTTAAAGCCAGAATATCTTGTAATTAAATGAAATCCACGTTATCTTACCAAACAAAAGCAGCCAGTATCAGTTAATTTTTCTTTATGTCATGACAAACATTTGGCACTTCTAAACATGAAATGAAAGAAAAGAAATTGAAAGCTT